>MU730541.1:0-68646 GCA_026770625.1 Nicotiana glauca
AATTCCTTAAGGACACACAAGGAAATTGTGGACTCGAAAATTTCTCATTCTTCTACCTTTCTTTATTTTCTAACAATTTATTTTTAACACAGCGTCTTTATCACTTTATACTATAAGACAGTGCATCATTAATTGACACATTTTGTGCATAATTACTAGCCGCGGCAGCTCTACCTCTGCCTGCGCCGCCGCTGCCTCCTGCGCCGCCACTGCCACCTCCTCCTCCGCCTAAACCACTTGCAGGAACTTGTGATTGACTATCACTTCATCGGACAATAAAAGGAAATATTATACATTACAAGTCAGAACCAGAGAGATAAGTAGCCACTGAAATATATAGCTGCAGCCCTCCCCAACTATAAACTCTTTTTTAAAAAAATTAAAAAAAGTATGATATTTGTTACCTTCCACCAACACAATATAATCGATAACTATATTCACCAAAATTTTAGCAAATAAAAATAAATCGTGTAACGTTTTTGTCTGTAATGGGATTTAAAACTTAGTCTCCCCCACCATATCTATCTTCTATACTATATTAAAAACACGAATACCCTTAGCGAAATATCGTTCGCCTTTTTTACCCCTTTAAAATAAAGTTGACACTAGACAAAATAGTAATTCCATTAATTATTTAGAAGTTTGATATTAACTAAAATTATAGTTAATAAATCTTTCCTTATTTGATTTACGTAGAAAATCCTACTATGTAGGACTTTAAAGTCCATCACAACTTTACCTTATATATAAACCATTTTCTTATAAGAACTATGTTCATGTTAATTATTTTTTTGATATTTATATTATGTTAGTCGCTCTAACATGAATAAAGAAATGACCATAACGAACAATCATTACCGTGTTGCTTGACTAACCCAAATTTATATAAAAATACAATACGACAAAGTTCAGTTTTAAGATTCTTTTTCATTCATAGCCATATTATGTGTTGGGTTTGAACAATTCCTACGTGGTGTAGGGAATTGTCATTTAATACTTTTTCAATATTTATTACAATTACTTGTCCTTTTAATTAAAATATATATCAACCATAGAATGATAAAATCTTAAATTAATAAAATATTAACTTGATATGAGTTAGAATATCTAAACAATTTTATGTGATGAATGTGACGATCCAAACAACCCTTACAATATTGGTAAGTGATTTTAAATTAATGATCATACATGAGACATAAATCAATGATAATATATGAGACATTATAAATAAAAATCACAATTGAAAACTTTCGATTTAGAGTTGTTTATCAATTATCAATTATCAAACAACAATTATAATAATAAAACCGTAGTACAAGATAGAAATTTACCGCAAGTGACAAGCAAATTTTCTATGAGGACGTATGTTTATGACAAAAAATATACAAAGTAGCTTCTTTCATACTTGCAAAATTCTGATTTCAAAACAAAGAAGAAAGAACCTAATACGGTAAGCAAAGGAGACATTGAATCCTTTATAAAATTCTAGAAACCTATCCAAAACAAAAAAGAAACGAATGGGAGAAGCCTAATACAGTAAGTAAAGAAGAAATACGTATTTTTTACCCCTTTAAAATGAAGTTCAATTCTGGAAAAAAAGTCATTATCATCTTATTATTTTTCTAATATTTTAGAATTTTAAATTAACTAAAATTTTAATAGATTCCGTAAGAACTACCAATATTTAGAAATTTAAATCTTTCCATAGCTAAATATTCTTAACATACTATAGAAGAAGGAAGCATATAACTAAGCATTTATGACTTCTTTAGACGTCCTTATTTTCATTAAAAATGACTATTTCAAAGAGAAATTCGTATTCTTTTATTTTCTCATAATATTCAAAAAATTTAGAATTGGACAACAAAATTGAAATTAAAAAAATAATAAATAGTCACCGGTATAATAAAGAAAGCTTAATAATTTGAACATCGAAGTTAGCCACCAATCTTCTTACTGTCAATATGTATATGCTTTTTAAAAATGAATTACCATTGACACAATATACACGCACGTATCATAATACTAGTAGTCCTTAATAGGCAGTAGAGCAGACACAAACCGAATATAAGAAACATAAATATATACTATGAATTTGGAACACGAAGTAAAGCCACAACTACAATCTCAAACTCAAACTCAATTATAAAATACAATCAACACCACTTACACAACATCTTACTTACACTACAATTGTTGATAGGGTTGAGTCTCGTTCTCATCCATTGTAAACCATTGATTAAGTTTGGGCTAAAAGTAAAAGCTTCGAATAGATCAGTCAGAATTGGCAAAACCCTTAATATGACAGAACCAAACAAATAGTAGTGATTCTGCAAGAAATAGTACTAGAACACCAGACCACCCAAACGAATGCAGCATCGATGTGTGTGTGTATATATATATGGCAGAAAAAATGGCATGTAACAATTTGTGATCATAAAATTAATTATAGACACGCACCATATTGTAGCAACTAACGATCACTGATTTATTTAGAATTACCAAGAATTCAACAAAGTCTCGTGTACATAAAAATCACCAGAGACGGAGAAAGTGAAGAAAAGGAAAAGAGAGCTTACGATTCTCTAGGGGAAGAACCAAATATATTGACTCCTAATGGCAACATGCTGCAAAAATAGGACAACAAGAATAAGCTTTACAATAAATAAGAAACAGCAAAAAAAGATGTTTGATTTGCTAATATAAAGTAAAACTTTTGAAGTTTTCCTCGGATTTTTGGAGGAAGAAAACATAAAAGTCTCAGCAGATCGATCAAACTTCAGCTCTAGAGCTGAAGTTCGCGAGTTACAAAACAAAAACTTCAGCTCTAGAGCTGAATTTCAGGCCCGGCTACTAAAATGCTGAAGTTTTGAATGATTACCTTTGCTACTTCAGCCCAGTGTGCTGAAGTTATGCGAGGTACGCTTGTAATTTTTTTTGCAAAGCGGGCACAAGTTAAAATGTGACACAAAAAGCGGGTATAGATGCAATTGCCCCGGATTTTCCCCCCTTTTAGCCAGTGCTAGAAACTATTTATATTCGATCCAAAAAGTGTAAAAAGCTTGTATAATTTTTTTATATAACATACATAATACAACAAATATACAAAAAAGATATATTTTCAGCTATTATTTTGAAAGCTAGTATCATTTTAATAGATTTAGAGACTAAATTTCCAGAAAACTTTTCTCATTGTATTGACAAATGCACTGTACATCCCTTTTATACAAGTTTGTAATGTAAAATAAATAAATGAAAAAGAAAATTCTATTTACACTTGTCCTATTCTTATTCAATGAAATCTAACTATTCTAACAAACTATATTCTCTCCCACATGCCAAATAATTGATCACGTGTAGGGATCTTCTAGAATTATCCTTTACTGATTGCTGGCCAAGGAAATGTTTGGAGGGTCATGATTTAATCCATCAATAACTTGTTTGAAGGTGAGGATCGGTTCACGTGTTCCTTTATTTGTCTGAGAAGACCAACTTTGACTAGACAATATATTAAAGTTAGGCAGCTTCACTTTACCCTCTGTAATCGATACACACGAAGCCTCACACGATCCCTCTTTCTTCTTCATCTTCAATCCTTTGCTATGTGACTCCATAACTTGATTTTTATGTAATCCATTCTGAGAATCAAAATCAATTTTATCATGATTCTCAACACCCCCCTCAAGTTGGAAGGGAAGGAACTGATACCCAACTTGCAAAGAATAGATCTGTGAGAGGGTCCGGCTACAGATTTGGTAAAGAGATCGGCGAGTTGCAAGGTCGATGGAACATAGGAAAGGGAAATCAGCCCTGATAGAAACTGTTGGCACACAAAATGGCAGTCCAACTCGATATGTTTTGTTTGCTCGTGAAAAACGGGATTTCGAGCTATGTGAATGGCTGCTTGACAGTCGGAGTGCAAAGGAATCGGTAAACATGGAATAAGAGAAAGATCCTCAAGCAATCGAGTCAACCAAGTCAACTCAGCAGTAACTTTCCTCATCTATCTATATTCAGCCTCGACAGAAGAAAGTGAGATGGAAGGTTGTTTCTTCGACTTCCACGAGATAGGAGAACCTCCAAAACTGATGTAGAAGCCACTGATAGATCGTCTAGAATCTAAGCATGATGCCCAGTCCGCATCACAGTAAGCAACTAAAGAGAAGGATTGTGAGCCATTCAAAAATAAACTTTGCCCCGGATCAAGGCGTAGATAGCTTAGAACTCTAAGAGCAGCAGAGAAATGTACCACACAGGGTCTTTGCATGTACTGACTTAAAATCAAAACAACAAAAGAGAGATCAGGCCTTGTGTGGGTAAGATAGTTTAATTTGCCGACGAGCCTTCGATAGAGGATGGGATCAGTTAGTGGAGGGCCTGAAGCAGCAGATAACTTGGAACAAGGATCAAGAGGGGAAGAAGCGGAAGGTAGCTGATTGCAATCAAATTCTGCCAGCAAGTCTAAGGTGAATTTCCTCTGACTTACTATAATGCCATTGTTTTCGCGCAAAATCTCCATCCCCAGAAAGTAGTGTAATTCCCCTAGGTCCTTGATTTGAAATTCAGCATGCGAGAAAGCTTTTAATTCTGATAGTTATGTAGGATTGTTGCCTGTGAGTAGGATGTCGTCCACATACACTGCCACAATAGAAACAAGATCCCCTGTCTTCTTAAAAAATAATGAGTAATCATTAAGTGAAGAAGAATAACCTTTAAAACTCAAAGCTCCAGCAAGTCTGGCATACCACTGCCTAGATGCCTGTTTTAATCCGTACAAAGATTTTCTTAATTTATACACAAGATTAGGACTAGAAGGTGTGAGACCTGCAGGGAACTTCATATAAACTTCTTCCTGTAAATCACTATGTAAAAATGCATTGCTAACATCTAATTGTGCAATACTCCAGTCTCGTTTGGCTGCAATAGTCAACAAACACCTGATGGTGGTCATTTTGACCACTGGTGAGAAGGTCTTGTTGTAATCAATACCTTCTCGCTGAATATCCCCTCTAATCACCAACCTGGCCTTTATTCGCTCAATTGACCCATCAACATTATGTTTTACCTTGTATACCCATTTACAAGGCAAAGCCTCCCTCCCTTGTGGTAGAGGCACTACCTCCCAGGTTTGATTTATTTGTAAAGCATCAATTTTCGAATCCATAGCTTTCTTCCATCCGGGATGAAGTGATTCTTGAGTAAAACTAGTAGGTTCAGTCAAAGTAGCAATAGACTTTAACAATTGTTGATTCTGAAAAGATAAGGCATTAAAAGAAAAACTGGAAGGTTGTGAGGGTTGTGAGAAACATGAAGAGGACACATCTGTGAGGTAAATGTTGTTGCAAACATAGTCTTTTAGATGTGTAGGGAATTTAGTTACTCTGTCAGATTTTCTAACTGGTAAAACAGGACAAGGAGCAGGACTACTAAGAGGAAGTTGAGAAGGTGAGCTAGGAGAAAGTGAGTCATTGTGAGAAATGGGGCTGAGTTGAGTAGGGGAAGAGGGAGGCAATGAACTAGGAGAAGATTGGTTGATGTCATGTGGTTCATGAACAAGTAATGTTGGTAGAGAAAGAGGCTTGTCATGAGGAATAATTGTGTCAGGTGGAGTAGAAAAAATGGGCCGAGGTTTGGGTGCTTGGGTGTGAAAAGGGAAATGAGTTTCATGGAACTGTACATCTCTAGACACCACAATATTCTTGCTGTCTAGTTCCAAAAGCTTGTACCCTTTCTGTTCGGGAGGGTACCCTAAAAATACACATGCCTTAGCTCTTGGTTCAAACTTCCCCCTGTTTTGTGCTAAAGTAGATACATAACATAGGCAACCAAAAGTTCTCAAAACTGTGTAATCAGGGGGTTCTCCAAAAATCACCTCATATGGTGTCATTCCTTTAAGAACTCTAGAAGGAATCCGATTAATCAGATGTGTTGCTGTTAGCACACATTCTCCCCAGTAGGCTGTAGGAACCTTTGAGTGAAACATTAAGGCCCTTACTATTTCTAGCAAATGCTTGTGTTTTCTTTCAGCCACCCCATTTTGTTGAGGGATGGCAACACAGGATGTTTGGTGCAGTATGCCTTGAGAGAGCAAGTATTCAGAATGTATAGAACCTTTCCCTAATGCCCTTGCATTATCTGACCTGATCACCTTCACCTTTAGATCAAACTGTCTTTCAACCATCTTCAAAAAATGTGGTAAGACACTGAATGCATTACTTTTTGTAGTCAACAAGTATGTCCATGTTACCCTATTAAAGTCATCAACTATGGTCAAGAAATATTTGTATCCATTATAAGTAGAAGCTTTGTAAGGCCCCCAAGTATCTATGTGGATTAGTTCAAATATTTGTTTTGTTGAAGTATGACTTATTGGAAAAGGTTTTCTAGTTTGTCTTGCCAAAGGACATATATCACACGAATAGTTGGAATTAGGAAGAAAAGAAATAATACTGATATTTTTCATTGCATGGAAAGGCAAATGCCCCAACCTATTGTGCCATAACATTACATCAGATTCTAATTTAGCAGAAGAAACTGAAACTGAATTGTTCTCTTTAGACAGTAGAGAAATATTTGATTGAAAGAAATTCCTAGACTGGGTACTACATGGCCTAAGAAAATATAGTCCTTCCTTGACTTCACCAAAAGCTTGAGGTCTCTTCATTAAAGAGCCCTGCAAGAGACATTCAGTATGAGTAAGGAGTACTGAACATTTAAACTGATATGTGAGTTTGTGAACAGACAATAGGTTAAACTTGAAACAAGGAACATGTAGCACATTTTCTAGGACAAGGTCTGAAAAAATAGGTACACTACCTGAATGAGTAACTTTGACCTGATAAGAGTTAGGCAGATTAACAATAAGAGGCATAGGGAGTGGAGTTAAGGACTTAAAATCTTTAGGATCATAACACATATGTTCCGAAGCACCTGAATCTATGATCCAGATATTAGTGTTATAAAAGGGCAAACCAGAAACTAAGTTATTGAAGGCAATACCAGCTGCAGCATTTGCACTGATATCTGCTCAAGTGCATGCTGAGGTGTCCTGATGAACTTTGACTTGCTTGAGCAAATTCACAAGCTGAGAGAACTGATCTTTGAACAGGTTCTGTGTTAAATTAACTCCATCAATCTCCATTGGTTCTTGCTCCTCCCCTGATGTTGCTGCATTTCCCCTTATTGGTCCCTGAAACTTCTTGTTCTTGTTGAACTTGTAATCAGAAGGATATCCCACAAGTTTGTAGCAATCTCCTATCACATGATTTGTCATTTTGCAATAAGTGCAAAATTGCTTTGGTTTCTTTCCTTTGTAGTTAGAGTTGCCTGCACTCTGTGGGTAGTTCCCTGAAATTCCTGTAAACTTCTGTGCTGACTGTACTTGGTTTCCATTTGGCATAGAGTATACTTGACTTCCTGCCATAAAGGATGAATCTCCTGAGGAAAATTGATTGTAAGAAGGAGTTTCCCTTTGTTTCTGATCCTGCAATAATAGAGAGTAAGCATGATTAACAGTGGGAAGTGGTTTAATCATCAACATGTTACTCCTAGACTGAGCATAGGTCTCATTCAATCCCATGAGAAATTGAATGAGCCTCTCATCCTCCAAAGATTTTGCCAATTTCTTCTTTCCTCCACACACACATGCATAGCTACAGTTTGTATGAGTATTAAGAGAATCAAGTTCATCCCATAACTTCTTAATTTTTGTGTAATAGCCAGCAATATCATTAGTTCCTTGCACTAAATCACTTAATTCCTTTTGCAGATGGAACAACTTAGCACCATTTGACTGTCCAAATCTTTCTTCAAGATCAGTCCATGAATCCAAGGCTGTTTTGGAATAGATAACAGATTTAGCTATCTCTTTTCCTAGTGAGTTCAACAACCAAGATGTTACCATGTCATTGTATCGATTCCACTGCTGGAAATCCTTAGAAGTGGCTGCTGGTGCTAAGCAAGTCCCATTGATAAAGCCCAATTTATTTTTGGCTGACAAAGCTATGAGAATAGATCTACGCCAAGCCTGATATCCTTTGCCATCAACATGGGAATTCACCAGGTTCATACCCGGTGCATCAGATGAATGTAAAAAATAAGCATGGTTAGAGTCATATTGAGCTCCAATTCCAGCTGTTGGTGTTGCAACTTCAGTGTTATCTGGCATTGTTTTGTTATAAGTATCGAAGGAAGGAAGAAGAAAAGAGATTCAAATAAGAAGCCTTCAAATAAGAAAGGAGATTCAAATAAGAAGAAGAAAGGAGATTCAAATAAGAAGCCTTCAAGGCTCTGATACCATAATAGATTTAGAGACTAAATTTCCAGAAAACTTTTCTCATTGTATTGACAAATGCACTGTACATCCCTTTTATACAAGTTCGTAATGTAAAATAAATAAATAAAAAAGAAAATTCTATTTACACTTGTCCTATTCTTATTCAATAAAATCTAACTATTCTAACAAACTATATTCTCTCCCACATGCCAAATAATTGATCACGTGTAGGGATCTTCTAGAATTATCCTTTCCTGATTGCTGGCCAAGGAAATGTTTGGAGGGTCATGATTTAATCCATCAATAACTTGTTTGAAGGCGATGATCTGTCCACGTGTTCCTTTATTTGTTTGAGAAGATCAACTTTGACTAAACAATATATTAAAGTTAGGCAGCTTCACTTTACCCTCTGTAATCTATACACACGAAGCCTCACACGACCCCTCTTTCTTCTTCTTCATCTTCAATCCTCTACTATGTGACTCCATAACTTGATTTTGATGTAATCCATTCTGAGAATCAAAATCAATTTTATCATGATTCTCAACACATTTTCCCTCAAAATAATGTAACCTGTCAAATCAAAAAGCGACCGGTTCGTAACTTCTAGACTATTTTCTTTGCCACAGATTATTAATAGTCAATAGCTCCTTTTTTTCAATTTCATTTATTTTTATACTTTATTTTTTGTTGGTACATTGTTCTCTATATTCCATTCAATTTCGACATTTTTATCCCTTCACGTGTATTGCTGATCCATGCTTCACTCCATTTGACAGTTTACAAAGAATTTAATTATATCCATTGTCATTATAAAGATTTTTTATATTATCAAGTCATTTATCTGGTATTTGGATAAATGAGTCAAATTTGCCATATGTAATGGTTTAACTTTTGCCTCTGTTAATAATTAGGGCCAAACGAATTCCTACCGTTAGCAAAAGTCCTCACTTATACGCTTATCGAGTAAAAATAGCATGGACTAACCAGTTTTGGGACTGACCATTTAAAAATAGTCGGCGTTTGTAAAGTTATTGAAAAATATCCACTATTTTGCTGCAGCTCAGAAAATTCCAGCATAATATATTGGAGAATAGTACACCTTTGTATGAACTTGCAACAGATTATGCTGGAACTCCAACACGTGGAAAGTTCCAGTATAATATACTGGAACTTCAGTATAGTATACTGGAATTCCAGTTCCAATATATTATACTGAAATTCCATTATATTATACTGGAGTATTTTTTCGAATTTTAAACAGTTTTTTCGTTCAGATTTATCTTTACATGAAAAATTGTTAAATTTCGATTACTTTTGAAACTGTGCCTATTTTTGAATGACCATTTATAAATTTGGCTATTTTTAAATTTCCCTCGCGACTAGAAGTTAAATACATAATAAATTAGACTACTATGAATTAAAGATTATTATAAATTATTAACTAAAACTACTAATTAAAGACGGTATAAATTAAAGAAAGAACTTTTGTTTTCGTTTAACCATATGATATTTGTGGCACATTAGCCCAACTAACTCCAATTTCCAATATATATATATATATATATATATAGAATTCACTAAATAGTTTCTTATAAAAAAAGTTTCACTCTCACACTTGTACGCGAAACCTAAAATACTATTAATTCGCATAAATAGAACTTCAAGTTTAATAAGTGTTAGCTTTCGCATATTTATGGGCAACATTTTTTACCTTAAAAATTTGCCGATGAATAAGTTAATAGTAACAAAGAATTAGTGGTCTAATCAATAGTAACAAAGGGTTAGAAGAGCCGACAGTTAAGTTCAGGGAATCAAAACTTATTTTTTATACCAAAGCCATTAACTATTATAGGACAAAACTAAAAACACATGCAAACATAAGCAAAAGCAAAAGAACTTGGTTGATAAGGTCAATAAAGAAATATAATAAGCAGAAGAAATAATTAATACCTTTCTTGATGTTCGCGGAATCGCAAAATTTGCAGAATTTTGTTATGGAGAAATACTTCTCAAAAGTTTATGATAGAAAAATATGGAATAGTGACTTCTTTTATATTAGTGTTTGACTCCTTTATAGCATCTCTCAGATGGCGAAAATCAGAATTGGAAAAAGTCTCTTATAAGGACTGTGCAAACCAGTTTGGCTTATGGCCCAGTATATTTTAATGCTTATCACAATTTGCAAATTTCTCTTAATGATGAGAATTCTTTAAATGCTTTAATACTTAGCATTAAATTATATGATTATGATTATTTGCCTGGTACATAAGTTATATGTATCTGTTGTAGGATTTATTTCAAACCTTTATATACTTTGAATCCTATGTGCAAAATGATGAATTTCAAAAATAAAACTATTCTTATAGAAACCAACTTTGGAAAATCCAAAGTAACAACCAGAAGACCTATTAAATGGGATGAAATTGATTTCCCTAAAGAGTGGGTCAGAGAGGAAGCAGTTGCCCCCGAAAGAAATAATTAATACCTTTCTTGATGTTCGCGGAATCGCAAAATTTGCAGAGTTTTGTTATGGAGAAATACTTCTCAAAAGTTTATGATAGAAAAATATGGAATAGTGACTTCTTTTATATTAGTGTTTGACTCCTTTTTTCTAATGGATTCGGACAATATAATAATCTCTCAAATTAAATAGTAATAGGAATAGATTCAAGACAATATAAGACAGATCAATATAGGAATTTTTAAGAAATATGATACATTCCGGGGGTGAGGCGGGGTTGGATTAGGGTTGATCTTAGATGACTTGCAGTTTATGCTGAATACACTCTATACTTGCTGTTTATCTTAGGCTCGAGCCTTAGATACTGGTTACTGTTATTGCATGTCCTTCATCTTTTGGTTGTTATGCTTCCGTTACTATTGCGGTTTCTATTGGAGTTACTAATGAGTTGTCTTTTCTTATTTTCTTGTTTTTTTATTTTCGTTTTTCTGAGCCGAGGGTCTATCAGAAATAGCCTCTCTGCCCTATCGGGTAGGGATAAGGTCTGCGTACACATTATCCTCCCCAGACCCCACTTGGTGGGATTTTGCTGGTAGTTGTTGTTGTTGTTGTTGTTGTATGATACATTCCTAAAGGTATTGGTATTAGGTTTAGGTTCGGACAATAAGAAGTTGTCAAATATAGGCATTTTTAGGAAGTATAACGTGTTCCTACAGCTATTGGTATTTACTTTAGTTATGGCATTTTATTTTTTATTTTTTTGGCGAAATGGCATCCTGACCACTTAAACTTGTACCCGTTTGCAAAGCCGATACATAAACTTACAGTTTTTCCATTTGAACACTCCAACTTGATAGAATGAGTACTAATAAACACGTTTGACCGTTGACTATGCTTACATGACGACTATATAGTTGACGTGGCCAAAATGCATACGAAACACGTTAATTAGGCGCGTGAATGAATTAATTTAATTTAAAAATAAAAAAATAAAAAAAGAAAGATAAAATTATGGAAAAAAAATAAAGAACAGAAAATAAAGAACAGACAAAATCGTTCCCAGCTTCCTCTCCCCTCCCTCCCTTCTGTTTTCTCACACCCTCAAACTCCTCCACAACTAAAAAATTATATCGAATTGATTATTGCTCGTCTCTTCTTCTTCTTCTTCTTCTTCTTCTTCTTCTTTAAATTTTGGTGGCAAAGAGTAGTGAAATGGTGGCATTTCAGATTGTTTGGTCTATTGTTAGTGGGCTTGTTGAAAATGAGGTGACGAAGATAAAGTGGTAAGGAAGGTGACAGACAGGTGGCAAAAAGGTGAAGCAATGACGGTTTAGGGTGATTTTTCGTGTGGTTGCCATTTATCCCGGCAGCAATCTCGCCGGAGTAATTTTGCGGGTCTTTTAAATCCACCATTTTTACTCAGGTGGCTCAGTGTCGTCCATGCATTTGCTGATTTACTACTTCATTTTTCCGATATTCACTTCCAGAAAATCATTTGCTTAAGAATCTGATGCATGTACAGATATGGAGAAATGTTACGGAGTATCATTTGCTGAAGAAAGTGAGAAGAGGGCAAATATGGAAGGGTTAGCTCATGGAATACATCCACTTGCAAATGCAGGAAGCAAAGGGATCCAAACTGTGGTGCTGAGAGAAGTTGATTACAAGCCTGTGAAATCTATTCCTAGAGATTTTGTTTAAAGCTTTACTGGTAGGACTATATATAATTTCTGTTCCTAGAGTTTTTGTTTAAAGCTTTAATGCGACCCATAAATTACACATGACAATTAATAAGAGGATAAGTATGTGACATGTCATTTATGTTATAGCGTTTGCGGACCACCACGCACTATCATATGTGTTTATTAGTGTGCAAATATATGAGTTAAGGTGCTCAAATAGAAAAACTGTAAGTTTATGTATCGGCTTTTCAAACGGCTACAAGTTTAAGCGGTGACCATTTCGCCTATTTTTATTTTATTTTTTTAAGACAGTTTATTTTCAAGATTATTGGGCGTAATTTTCCGATTTAAGTAAACGCCAAGTCAAACATTCATGAGCGAGGAAAATGAATAGATATAATATCTTATCCTTATAGTATCCCCCTCATAGGATTATGAGATGCTCATGGCCATTCAAAAGAAGCAGAGCCCGATTGTTAGCGTCGCTCTCCAATGGATGCTCTGTTCGTCAATTCCTCTCTCTCCCGCCTCAAACTCAAATTCTCCCCTCAATTCCCTCCCACCTTCTCTCATCAACCTTTTATCCGTCTAAAGAAACTCGGCAACAAGAACAATTTATCAGTATTTGCTACGCTTCAGAACCAGCAGCAACAAGCAGTCGCAGCAGCAGAAGAGGAAGAACGGCTACTGTTTGAAGATTACGATGAGGATGAAACGTACGGAGAAGTTAACAAAATCATCGGAAGTAGAGCAATTGAAGGTGGGAAGGGAATGGAGTACTTAATAGAGTGGAAAGACGAACATGCCCCAACGTGGGTTCCCTCTGATTACATTGCTAAAGATGTTGTGGCCGAGTACGAAACTCCTTGGTGGAATGCGGCTAAAAAGGCCGACGAATCCGCTCTTAGGGAACTCCTAGAAGCTGACGATGACAGAGATGTGGACGCAGTTGATGAGGATGGACGTACGGCTTTGCTCTTTGTCTCCGGTCTGGGGTCCGAGCCGTGTGTCAAGCTGCTAGCTGAAGCCGGCGCTGACGTGGACTATCGCGATAGGAATGGCGGCTTGACCGCTCTGCACATGGCAGCCGGCTATGTTAAGCCGGGTGTCGCCAAGCTGTTAATTGACCTCGGGGCAGACCCCGAGGTTGAGGATTATAGAGGACAAACGCCTTTGAGCTTAGCGAGGATGATTTTGAATCAAACGCCTAAAGGAAATCCAATGCAATTCGCGAGGAGATTGGGGTTAGAGAATGTGGTTAGGATTTTGGAGGATGCAATTTTCGAGTACGCAACAGTGGAGGAGATATTGGAGAAGAGAGGGAAAGGTGAAAATGTAGAGTATTTAGTGAAGTGGAAGGATGGGGAGGATAACGAATGGGTCAAAGCATGGCTGATATCTGAGGATTTGGTGAGAGATTTTGAGGCTGGTTTGGAATATGCAGTGGCAGAGTGTATTCTTGAGAAGAGAGAAGGTGAGGATGGGAAGGGAGAATACTTGGTTAAATGGACTGATATTGAGGAAGCTACCTGGGAACCCAAAGAAAATGTTGACCCCCTTCTTATAGAAGATTTTGAAAAGGATCAACAGAATGTAGTAAGTTGAACCATTTTCTATTCATTATTTCTCATTTGCCTTGTATCTTTTTTGTGGTAATATAATGAAGCTCTTTATGTTTACTGCACTAAAGTTATGGTTACTTATGTCCTTCTCTGGTTGTTTGTGAGATTGAGGTTAATTTTATGGTTAATATTGTTTGATGGATTATTAAATTATCCAAAATCTTTTATTTGTTAGGTTATCAGATGAGATAATCATAGGTTTTAGATAACTCTCTCAAGCAACTGCTTGGTGCTTGAAGTTGGCTGTCATCTGTTTCTATGATTAATTCACATTGGTTTGTTCTTATCTGTTTCAGTTTTTTTGGCTGTTGATTATAGTAATGAAAAAAATTTCACGGTCAAAGGAGTCCATTTTGGGCACTGAATTACTTTTGCACCAAGACTATTAGTGCATCCAAGATCTGGAGTTGCGTCTGTGCAAATTTTGATATTGATTTTATTACAGGTTACTTAACATTCTAATTCTGGTATCATAATTTTTGGAAATCATAGTTCACCCTTTAGCGCTCCTAAGTTCTAAAATTATGCAAAATATATATATATCATTCGAACTATCATGTTCATATGGTGATAGTCTGATGTATTCTGTAGAGGTTGGATGCTTTTAATTCTTGAATTTCGTCATTGTTATCTATGTGGAATGAATGAGACATCTTCCAAAGGGCCATGAAGGTTCTAGGAGATAGCATTATGTGAAAGGGTGATAGTAGTTGTGACTTCTGTGTCACTTTTAGTGTGCTGTGTGAAGGTGAGGTTTTAGCAATGTTATTTTGTTAACTTAGGATTTAAGGTGTGGCTGATAGCTCAATTTAACCAATCTAACATTGGTTCCTATGCATGCTTAGTGTTTTAGTAGGTGTAATTCATAAAAAGGTTGAGGCGTCTGTAAATTGTTGAACTTTGTTTTTTTTCTTTCGCTGGTTGATCACCTCGAAGGGGATAAAAAGTTGAATTTTATTAAACTTAAGGCCAATTTATTCCACGATATGCACGACAATGTGTTTTGTTCCTGAAGTTGTCCAAAGCAGAAGCAATTTCATGTAGTACGGATGATGTTTTCTGTTGCTTCCTATTGACATCAAATCCATGGAAGGCACTACAATAGTGAAAATCCTGATTTGTGATTTCTCAGGATTCAGCTAATAATGTTATGCTTTCCTCTATTCCCCTAGATCCTAGAACTTTGTTGGTTGCTTCTTTTTCCACATTGCCCATTCCTGGTTTTAGCGTAACCTGTTTCAACGATGACATTTGTTCTTACTTTATTAGTGTTTAAGGTGTGGATCCTTCGCCATGTTGGATTTCTAGTCTCTTCTGGGGTCTTTTAGTATTAAAGTTATAAGGTTTTACGAATTAAAATTCTTGAACAGTTTATCTGTATGAAGCTGTAGTACTCTTACAACAAGAAGAAAAAAGAAAGTTAAGAATGAAACATATAACAGGTCTGGTCTCAAGGGAAGGTGGAATGATTCGAGTAACCAGCTATAAAGTTAAATGTATTGATAAAAATACCAAAATATCTATACATTTAAAATGGGACAGACTTCCAAGCAGCCAACAAATATCCCAAAGAGTTCTTTGGGAATGAAGGTGAAAAACAAGAAATGAAAAAGAGGCTACTGATTTTCAAGATTATTTGGGAATATACCTATCTTATCCCATTTGATGATGATTAATTGATGAAGCTGTTGCTAGAGTTTGGTGTTCTTTGAAGGCTAACAAGAGAGTAGTAAACTCCACTAGGCCCTTTAGCTAACAAAGAAGAGTGAGTCCCTTTCTCCACAATTTTGCCTTTGTCCAGTACAGCAATGGTGTCACAATTCTGTATAGTACTTAGCCTGTGAGCCACCACCACACTTGTTCGGCCAACCATCACTCTCTCAAGTGCATCTTGTACTACTTTCTCAGATTGACTGTCCAATGCACTTGTTGCCTCGTCCAACAACAGCACCCCTGGATTTTTCAGTATTGCGCGTGCTATCGCTATTCTCTGTTTTTGGCCACCTGACAACTGCAGTCCCCTGTCCCCGCACCAAGTCTCATATCCATCTTTTAGTGCTGAGATGAAATCGTGGGCGTTTGCTGCCTTCGCGGCCTCAATTATTTCTGATTCATCCACTTCTTCTGATGCTCCATAGGCTATGTTTTGCCTTATGGTTCCTGCAAATAATGTTGGTTCTTGGCTTACAAGTGCAATGTGTTTCCTCAATGATCTCAAGTCGTATGATCTTATGTCACGGCCGTCTATTTTCACTAGGCCACTTGAGGGATCGTAGAATCTTTCTATTAGACCAATTATAGTGGACTTTCCTGATCCACTTTGTCCTACCAATGCTGTTGATTTTCCTGCTTCAATTTTTATTGAGAACCCCTTGAAGATAATCACATTGGGCCTAGCAGGGTACGCGAAATCCACATCGCACAGCTCAACATTGCCGATTATTTTCTTGGGCTTGTAACCTTCTGAATCCTCTGGCTCGATTAAGGAATACCGATCCAACACTGAAAAGACCGACCCAACTGCATCGGCACCTTTGGCGAGGTCGTTAGTCATTGTTCCAGCATCCGCGATGACACGCCCAGTGCTAACTAAAATCATGAAGGTTTGGAAGAGTGCCTTTGCTCCAATTTCCCCTGCTGCCATGAGTTTGCCACCATACCAGAAATCAAGAGCCCAGGTACATGTCATGAGACTGTTGGAAGTGCCAAGCCCAATTCCAGCGAACCACGACTGGCGTATACTTTCTCGTTGTGGGCCTTCTTGGGCTTTCTTGAGCATTTGAAGGATTCGGGCCTGGGAGGAGAAGGCTGTTACAGTTCTGAGATTGGAAACTGCTTCAGCTGCCAACTTGCTGCTTTCTTCTTGTGCCTTTATGGATTTCTTAGACATGCTTTTCAATAGCACTCTCTTGCAATAGTAGCACACTATGATGAGAGGTTGGACCGCGATCATAACCAATGCAAGTTTCCACGCGATAACTAAGCCCATGGTGCAAGCAATGGTCACCGCCGAGATTGTTTGAATGAGTAGTGCCATCCTGTCCCCAACCAAAGACCTCACCTGTAGAATTATAAAAGCAGCAAGCGTTATCTTCCACGAATATGTTAATTAGATTGTTGCTCTAAGTGTTAATAGTACTAGAGGACTTACCACATTGGCATCCTTGGCTAGTCTAGAGCAAACAGCACCAGTGGAATTCTCGTCTTTGTCATACCACCCAATTTCAAAAGTAAGCATCTTGGACAACATCCTTTCCCTAACCCTTTTAGTCAATTGCTCTCCCATGGCTGCAAAATTATAGTGCTGAAGTACATTGACAATAAGGGAAAAGAGTGCCAGCCCGAGGAAACACAGAGCATATATCTTCGTCTTCTCCTTAATCTCATCATGACTAGGCAAGAAATAGACAGAAATCATTGACCCCATTGCAAAAGCATACACTGGTTGAACTCCACCAAATAATATTGCTCCTATACATCCCAATGTTGCTTCCTTCCATTCTGGCAAATTCATAGCCAGCAGCCTTTTAAATGAAGGTACAGGAAATACTTGTTCTGTAGTACTGGAAATTGTTGCATTTTGATCCACTCTACGGCTTTGCGCAGCTGAGTTTGCTGAACTCGACCGGCTCACAATCGAAAGCCTTCGGCTACTTGTATTTTGTATGTCATAGTCAGAGGCCGATCCAGGATTTAAATTTGTTGGGGCAAAGACAATGTTTTTATTGGTAGGTGGAATGTAGAATTCATCACTTGGTTTTTCAGTTTGTTGGAGACGGACTAAGGAGGTGTATAGTCTGTTTTCCTCTTCAATCAGGTCATCGTGTGAGCCAATTTCTTTGACCTGACCGTCTTGGACCACGGCTATAAGGTCAGCATTGCGAATAGTGGAGAGGCGATGGGCTATGATGATTGTGGTGCGGCCAACAGCGGCCATGTCTAGAGCTTCCTGCACGACACGTTCTGATTCAGAGTCAAGTGCACTGGTTGCCTCGTCTAGGAGGAGTATTCTGGGCGATTTGATTGTGGCTCTTGCTATGGCTATCCTCTGCTTCTGCCCCCCTGACATTTGTACTCCTCTCTCCCCCACCTGCATGCATGTTTGTTCATGTTAAATCTCAGGTTTTTAAGTGGAGAAATGATAACTCTCAAGTTTCAAAATGACAATTCTCAATTGAATATGTTATTTTGTACAAAACATAGAGGGACATTTTGTATCCCTGCATGCAATATTTCTACAAGTTCTAAAAATTTTCAGGTATAAACTAAATTATGTAAAAGTGCAACGGATTTGATTTTTGATATGTTGTTTGACAATGTATCTCTTGTTTCATTATAGGCTTTATGTTTCATTTGTAAATGGCAGGTGTTAGACTGGACACTAAATATAAGGGAAAAAAAAGCATTGTGTTCGCTCTTACCACAAGTAGCCTTAGAACTTGGGATCACGACATTTCTATGAGAGTATATCATTAATTTCAAAATGCGAAGTTTAAAGTTAAAAAAGTTTTCAAATATAAAAAAGTATAATTCTATTATAAAGAAAAAAGTACCACATAAAATGAACCCTTTGTTTTGATCTTGTAGTACGAATAAACTTAGTTGAGTAAAATGTCTTTTGCATTTCAATTTTAATAAACCTTTGGTTTAGTAAAACGTCTTTTGCAATTTCGTTTAATTATTTATGTCTTTTGCATTTCAATTTTAATAAACTTTTGGTTTAGTAAAACGTCTTTTGCAATTTCGTTTTTAATTATTTATGTCTTTTGCATTTCATTCAGTCTGGTAATTCTAGCGTCTGTCAACATTATGAACTAAATAACCGAGGACTCAACTAGGATGTAGTTAATTAAAAAATGATCATGAATTTAAACTTTAATTTTGCTTGTAAATTATATAATAAGTAAATAGAAGGACATTAAAACAATAGTTGAAAAGTCAATTTGATGGGAAAAAAAAAATCATATCAAATGATAACTTAGCATATAAAGCTGCTCAGAGAATATTAGTATATTACTACCACGCAATTAAGTTTGTAATGTTCCAAATAGGAAGAATGGAATATAAATTGCAACATACCAATCAATAAATTTTCAATTGATGAAGGATAAAAGTCCTTAACTGAAAAAATGAGAAAGATATAAATAACGCTTGCAGCACTATATATTAAAAAAAAAACTAGAATTTTAGATTTAGTCTATTTGCTGAAATCACTCCATGACATATTCCATAGCTGAACCCACTTGTATGACAACATGTAAAGACAATGATATCTATAAATTTTAAACATTCTGACCTTTCAAGAACCGACACATTATATAGCATTAGTTAAGTGCGTTCATAATTCTTTGCACATAAAAGAATCAATCATTTTGACTCAAATCGTGGAAGCAAAGCTATTCATTACCAGCGACTTGTTTATGCCCAGTTTGAGACAATAGCGGAAATCAGCGTGATAACAATTTTAGCAAGTTGAGTACACAACTATTTTTAGTCTTAAGACAAGTGGTCCAAATATACGTATCTATGAAATGAAATATAATTATTTTACACTCACTTATACTTTGAGATGATTCATACCAGAGGTGACCCAAGATTTAGTGATCGCGGGGCACTATAACATTTAATATAAATTTATTATTGTTCATAAAAATTAATATGGATGCTTATGCTAATATTTGACTGTATTTTGAAGATATTGCTAGTCTAGATGAAATTTTTGCCTAAGTTATCAGGTGTCAGTGACCCATCGACCTATAGTTTCCGTTCGCCAAATATGAAGGAAATTGCAGGTAATTAAGTAAAATTAGTATTAGTATCCACGCGATGCGCGGACAAATCATTTCAAATTGCGATGTAGGTTGTTTGAATCATATACAAATAAACAACCGAGCTTTTTAATATATTTATAACAACCTAATACCTTGATTTTAGTATTTGCATTTCTTTCCGCTGTCGATATTAAAGAGTACTAAACATGTCATATTGTGATATGTCTTGTTCGACCACATTAGATAATATTATTTTAACAAATTTTTTACTATCATTTTATTTTTGTCTGAAGTCAAATATGTCTTATTCATCACACCATTTTTACGTAAATTCTTTTTTTTGGTTCTTTTCTTATAGTTATTGTATTATTTAATATTTAATAGTATTATAATATCATATAATTTTTTATTAGCTTATAATTAAATTATTATCCTTTTAATAGTATTTAATAAAAATAAATATTTTATTCATGAAAGTTGGTATATTAATATCCTTTTATCCTCTTATTCATAATATTTTAATCATTTAAATTGATTAGTAATGTTTCTAAATGTAATTTAATTATTTTATTTTATCTATTTTTAAATTAATTTAAAGTATAAGTACCCTTACACTACCGCTATTTTTTTCTTATATACATTCTCTTCCCTACTATACATGTTAATTAGTTTTATATTAATGTTTTACCTATAACCAAAATAATGTCATATTTTGTTTTAAATTGTAACGTTTAATTAGTCTAAAATATTATTACATAAGTTATTTGATTATCATGTTCCAAATGTATTGAGTTCTCTTATAATTAATTTTGTATTAGATGCAGTTAAATTTTCTTTCTTTTTTAGCTATAAGATACAATTTAATTTTTAATTTTCATTAGTAAGATTACCAATATTAGAAATTTATTTTGTATTTTTAAATTTTTATTTAATCATTTAAAAAAAAATTATTAATTTCTTGAACACATTTTTTCTAAATATTGTAATAATTTACTATCATTCTAGTTCTTTACGTAATATTTTCAAAAAATAAAAAAATCTCAAATTTATATAATTCGTATCATTTTATTTTCTAAATTGGACCGCATTTTCAAAAAATTATGCTATGCATTCAAACTCAAACTAACTGCACTCGATTCAGATATTAATTATAGAAAAATATTTTTTAATTATTTGAACATATTATATCTAAATGTTGTAGTAATATTTTCACTATCATTTCATTTATTTACATAAATTTTCTTTCTTTGTTAGTTTTAAGATACATTAGAAATTACCTAATTGTAAAATTTCCTATATTAGAAATTTATTTTGTAATTTAAATTTTTTATTTTTTATTATAATTTTATTTTTCATAAATAATATAAGACTTCAATTTCGTGGTATTATCCATAAAATTTGAGCATTCGTATTATAGCTTTTAAGAATTTTCTAATCGCAAATTCAAATAGTCTTTTCTTTTTCTTTCTAATAATAAATTTCTAATAATTTAACATAATTTTGCTATTTTTGAATTTAAATATAGTCTCATTACGTTTTATGTGGCTTTTCATTAACTTATAAATTTATTTAATATCATTATCAACTACTTTTCTTTGATAATATAAGATAAATATATAATTTTTTATTATAAAATAAATGTTTATTTTGTTTTAAAAATATTGCTCAAAAATTTTAAACTATTTAAAATTTTAATAATATTTTTTAGTATTGTATATTTATTTATTTTATTTTTAATCTTATGATTTATAAATGTCCTTACATTATCGCTAATTTATTTTTATTGTTCAATATTTTTAGTTTTCGATTTTACTATTAGACTTGAGTTATGTTGACTTATATTATGACTTTTCTTATCATAATATAAAAAAAAATTTCATCTCAAATTTAAATAAGTTTTACCCTTTTTCCTATGATAAAAAAATTATAATTTTTGATTTTTTCTATTTATTCTTTATTTTTGATTTTATATATTCAATACCTAATATTATTACATTATCATGTGGATTTTTATTAGCATATTTGAATTTAATATTTAATTTTACTACACTCATTCTAATATAAATATATAAAAATTTAAAAACTTTCTCATCTCAAATTCAAATAATTTTTATCATTTCATTTTCTTAATTGGACCATATTTTCAAAAAATTATGTTATGCTAAAAACTTAAACTAACTGAACTCAATTCAAATATTAATCATAGAAATATATTTTCTTAATTATTTGAATATATTATATTTAAATATTATAGTAATATTTACGTATAAAATATTCGTTTGCACGATTTATCAATATTAATAAGAAGTTATTATTCTTGTTATTAAAATATATTTTGCTGATTATTTAATTTTTCTCTTACCTTAAAAATAATTTATATTTTTATGTAAGATCTAATTTTGCTGCTTGAATTTATTTAATTTTTAAACTAAATAAATCTTTAATATCTTAAGTAAATTTTAGTTTTATTTTATATTTTAACTTATTCCAAAGAATAAATAGTCATAGATTATCTCAATTTATGTCTTTATATATTTTTATTTTTTTATTTTAGTTCTTAATTAGTTTTTCACTTCCATATTTCTAGCTAATATATAGAAGAAAATCTATGAGTGGATCAATATATAAATATAAATATAGATATAGATATAAATATACATATAAATTTAAATACAGAAATATAGATTAGATTTGTGTAAGATGTATTTAGATTATATATAAGATTCTTTAAATTATTTTCATTAATTATATTTCTATATATATAATTTCTAATTATTAATGTTGTCCTACAATTGCCAAATATCTTCATTTTAGCTAGTTTAACCACGAAGCATACTCTTCTCATGTTAATATAATATAGATACAAAAAGGGAACGCACCTGGGTATCATAACCCTGAGGCAACTGACAGATGAAATTATGAGCATTAGAAGCTTTTGCAGCCTCAATAACTTGTTCCATAGACGCATCCTCTTTCCCAAAAAGTATATTTTCCTTAATTGTAGTTGCAAAAAGTGCTGGCTCTTGACTCACTAAACCCATTTGAGACCTTAGCCACTTGAGCTGCAACTTATCAATAGCGACCCCATCCACAAATATCTCTCCTCCAAGTGGTTCGTAAAATCTCTGCAGCAATGCTACTACCGTTGACTTTCCTGACCCACTTCCTCCCACTAATGCCACTGTTTTACCTGCATGCAGCGCGAAATTAGAGCATTAGCTACGAGTTCAGACTA
Source organism: Nicotiana glauca (assembly GCA_026770625.1). Classification (NCBI taxonomy): domain Eukaryota; kingdom Viridiplantae; phylum Streptophyta; class Magnoliopsida; order Solanales; family Solanaceae; genus Nicotiana; species Nicotiana glauca. The sequence continues at coordinate 23,050 of MU730541.1, forward strand.
ATATGTATAAATATTTAATTATGAATTCATTAACTAAAATAAGTAATGAATTTGATAGAAAATTTAGAATTTATAAAATTTTAAATTCTAGATACGTCTAATTTACCTGTTGGGACTTTTAAATTAAAATTTTTCAAAATTATGCTTTCAGGTCTCGACGGGTATGCGAATTCCACATGTCTGAATTCCACTTCCCCTGTTACGCTTTCCAGTATTTGGCCTTCCATGTTATCTGAGTCTATTTTTGGTATCCTTTTTATCACTTCCATTACTCGCTCACCAGCAGCACTTGCTTCGGAAAAATACTTCACGTTTGACAAACCAGAACCCAGTGATCTGTTTGGAGGGAAGAAAAAAGAAAATGTTTTATAAATTACTTAAAAATCTGCTAAAGAATCTGACTACAAACAACGGAGCACATAAATAATTTTAAGAGTATGTAGTGTTTGTCAAACTTGTCATATTTTCGAAATAAATGAACAGTCCAAAATTTAAACCGTAACACATTCCCGAGGTTTGAAAAATAACGTCCAGGAATAGTGTTGGTCAAGTTATTTCCTTAAAAATATTTTGAAAAATAATTTATTTTCTACAAAACATATTTCTTGAAAAACGGTTTTTCTTATTTTATTGGGGAAAGGAGAAATATTATTTTAGAAAAATTATTATTAAATATTAGATTAACAAAAATAATATAAGAGTAGCCATAATTGTGAAAGACAAAATAACTTCGGCTCAAAGTGAGAGATATCATCACCTTTTTTTTTTTAAAATATTGAAGAATTAACTCAAATAGCCTCACTCAACCGCTTAAATTAAAAATAATTATTGGAGATATAATATATACATAATTTATATAGTATATATATATATATATATATATATATATATATATAATTATATATATATATATATAATTATATATAACGAATGTATAATCTACGCAATAAATATGACCGGCTACTATGTAAAGATAAAATATTTTCCGATACACAACCGGGGTTAGGGGGTGGGGGTAAGAGAACGTGGGAAAAGGTAGAGATAATTACAGTCCACCGATAGCAATTGCAGCGCCGACGGCAAAAACGGTGCCACCATGTGCTCCATTATACATGACCAATCTGCTACCATAATAAGACATGAAGGACCAAATTGCAAATACTATGCCATTACTTCCAATAGCCAAACCTTTTGCTAAACCTTGCTTTAGTCCCAATTCTACAGTTCCCTCTAGTGCAGCAGAGTACTCTGCTATTGTTTTGTTTTCTCCCACAAAGGAATAAACTGTTCTAACCGAAGAAATTGCTTGCTCCACAACTGTTCCAGCTTTGCCATATTCGTCCCTGATTTTTCTGGCTATGCCCATTAGAGCCCTTCCATACATGAGACCTGGAATTACCAGGAAAATAACAAAGGGAAATCCTACTAATGCTAGCCTCCACAGCATCAAGAATCCTACCACGTATGATCCAATAAAAGCTGCAACATTCATCAAGAAAACTGGAACCTATATATATGTCCAAATTATAAATATTGTTAGCTAAACCTCAAAGAGTTTAAATTCTATACACAAAAATTCATGATTACACTATGGATTGGTATATATAACACATTATTTTTGGAAATTTGAGTGGAAAAGGAAATTAAACGAACCTTTTCACTAATGCAATCTTGAATGACAAGACTGTCACTTGAGACGCTAGTTATAACGTCGGCTGTGCTAGCAACATGCAGATCAAAGTAGCCCACATCTTGCCTTAGAACTGCTTTCAAGTATCTTATTCGTAGCCTTGAAGCTTGCCTTTCTGCTGTTCTTGTCCAACAAAATCCCTCTATAGCAACAACAAAAAAAAGGTTCATAAATCGAATAATTAAGGAAAAGAAATCTTTAAATTTGATGCAAATTGAGGACGAGAGCGATAATCAATGGATTGGAAAGAGGATAGACAAACCTAAGAAACAAGCGACCCATTGTCCACAGGCAAGGAAAACCAGAATCAAAGCATTCTGCAATCAGATTCATAAACAAAACTTTTTGAATTCATTATATATATTATACGTAAAGCAACCAATCCATTTCGCTTCTTTGTATGAAAGAGTATTACTTTTTAATATGTACTGTATTCATTACCTCATTGATGTGGTGCGTGAAATTATCGGAGTTAGATGTGTCAGAATCACCAAGATTGTTCATAAGTTTGCTGGTGACAATAAGCATTATCGGCATGGAAAACCCGTCGCAAACCGCTCCAAAAAACCCTAGAAACATCAACAAGATATCTGCTCTATCGGCATGCATGAAAATTGACCCAAAAGAGCCGTAGCTTTTCTTTTGTATCGTCGTTTTACTCTTCGTAGTAGTACTCATTTCTGATCACTTAATTCTCTCAACAACTACTCTTTTGTTGCTCTATATATGCTATATTAAGTCATCTGACAACTTAGAGATGAAAAATATTGAAACGGTTTCGCAACTCAATAAATCACAAGTCTATGTGATCAGTTATATATAGAGGAGAGGAAGTCAGAGAAATTAAGAAAGAGACATGGGGAATGAAAGGTAGCACGATAAGTGGTATTCTATAAGTATTGTTCGTATTGAAGACAGATATAGTAAAAGCTCTGTTAAAAATATACTATCCTAGGAGTATACTAGAATATTAAAATATTAAAACTTTAAATCCAGTGTACATGTGCCTGTAGAAAAGTATCGCGGTTGACTTTTTAAAATTTTACGAGTATCGTCATTAATGACGATCATAGCTCCAATGATTTAGTTTCAGCGTCACCAATGATCTCCTTCGCTCTAGTAGTTTATATATAGGGATTTTTGCACAGCTACCCACAAAAATAAAATTATTTACCTTTGTCTATCCATTTGTTTTTTCTACTCATAAACTAATTACATTTCCTACCCATAGTAGTTTTTGTGGTGCATTTTTTTATTATTCTCCAATTCTTTTTTATTTTTATGCTTCTTTTCTTCTTCTTTTTTTTTTTCCTTTCTGCTTTTCTTTTTTCTCGTTTTCTTCTTATTTTTTTTTCCTTTTCTAATTTCATTTAACTTTTTTTATATATATTTTTTCTCTTCGTAATTTAATTTCATTTACCGTTTTCACTATTATTATTATTATTATTTTTTACATAATAAGAAAAATAATTGATATAGTAAATATTTATTCACATTTTTTTAATATAACTAGTACAGTATATCTTTTTTTTTTCTTTCTCATTTTTTAAATTCAATTATTAAACTGAAATAATATCAGTTGTCACTTGATCTAATACACTGAATATCACATTGACTGCTGTTGAGCACCATAAATTACATAATCAAATTCTAAGAATCAACACGTGATTGCCATGCAAACCTTGATCTCCTTCCCTATAAATATCAATACACACTCTACCATTAGCGGTAATACAACCAGTTATAGAGCAAGAAAACATAATCTACGGCAACCAAATCTCCATATATACTAGTTAGAATAAAAATAATAATAATATTAAAAAATACAAACAAAAGTATAAGTAGCGAAAAAGACTTCTAGTACCATGTGATACCAGTATGGTATATAATTATACCAACAGAGTATATGATTTCTTTAGAATATTGCTACAACTATCTGCTACTATACTACTCTACCAAAACATTAAAGGACGCAATAAAAGTATGAGAAAATTACATGATCGTATTGCAAGCTAAATAATCGCAAAATAACTTGCTCATTTCGTATACTAAGAGGGTATATATTTGTATGGGATATAACTATAAACACTATTAATACACATAATTTATATCCATCGATACACCAAAATTCCAACATTATTGTAACTCATATTGATATAAATAATTTCATAATAGAATTCACTTAAAATACAACTAAAACAATCAAAACAATGTTCAAACTAATATGGCATATAACTATACTAACATGGTATATACTTTTACTAGTTAATTCTCAGCAACTATATGACTATACTACTATTACACAGTACACATGCATAAAGAGAAAAATAAAAAAAATAGTGTACCGCATATTGATATAATAAGGTATTTCAAGATATTGTACTATAATACTATTATTAAAAGAAAATCAAATATTCTACCAATTAAATGTAGCTAATACAACCAAAAAATAATTCAACTTGCATATGATACCAATATATTATATAGCTATACTAATAGGGTATATAGTTGGAATGAATTGTATACTAAAATGGTATATTTGTATACTATTTGAATATACAATACAAATTCGTCTTCTTCTCTGGTTCAACTATATTTCAATCCAAATTTCTATAATTTACTACAAAATATCAATCAAATTGGCTAAAACTTTAGCTATAACCTCCAATCAACTTTTCAAACTAACTCATATAGGATCGGATCAAAATAATTAAAAAAATCAAATAAACCAAGTTATGAGTTTCAAGCTTCAAGGTCCATCAATGGTGGATTTAAATTTGAGGATATGGATTTTGCTCCTCTAGTGGGTGTTGTTAACATGGCGTCATCTTGTTCACCTATCGAAGCTTATGGAAGAGAAAAATTGAAGGTGAACAATGAACTCTTAATTATGTCTACCTCTGCTATAATATAATGCTCGACGTAGTAGCAAACACGAAACGAGTTGAATATAATTACATACTTTTCCTTCATGTTGTGATATATTTTTTCTTTTTTTGTCTGCATTGAAGATTTGCAGTTGGATAATTTCATTTGATTTTCTTAGCCCCACCACACGCTAAAGCGTGAAGTTCTCTGTATTTCAAGAAATACATGTTATGACCCATAACTGGACGATAGAAGGACGGATTCAGCTTTTCCGACCAAGCAAGAGAAGTTTCCTGAATCCTTTGGTAACTTTAACAGAGCTTTCATCTGTTATCCATTTTCTTCTCGCGTTATTTGCCTCGAGGTTAATTTCATTATTTGGAGGAGGCGTAGAGACTTCATTAGTTAGGATCTCTTGGCATTCTGTAGGTTCCACATTTATGTTACTGTCCTCATGCATTTTGGAAGTTAGAGGATTGAGAGGAGGCAAGAAAAAAAAATGGAAAAATAGTTTTATACCCATGGGTAGAAGTAGTAAATAGTTTGGGCCTAGGCATTAAAGGGTAAATAGTTTAGGATTAATGGGTATAAAATGAGATTTTCTCTTATATATATAGCTGGAGTAGTTCATCTTTTAATGAATATTGTATGGGTCCAAACCTGATCGACTTCAGCCTTTGATGAGTACGATCAACGACCGAGTACCTTCGAATGGGCGTCCCAAGGGAGGCGACCTTAAGGAAAAACTAGAAATTATACGACCCTTGTAAGAATGTAAACCCATTAGGGGATATTAGGAATATTCCGCCGAATATTCCTCATATTTTATTTCCAATAATTCATAAGGGTTTCCCTCAGAGTATATAAGGGGAAAAGAAGAACCTTACAAGGGGGATGAACACTCTGGAAATTTACCAATCTTGTACGATAACAAACTCTACAACTCTTTTCTCCCGATTCATTATTATTATTCTAGAGATCATTATCTTCAGCTATGATTTACCCTTTTATCTTTCATTGCTTTGTTCAAAAAGGATTTAATTTCTCTTGAGTCAAACAATTTGGCGCCGTCTGTGGGGATTTCTATAGCTGAAACCATAGTTCTCATCTAGATCCCTGAGAGTGATATTTGCTTTTCTTCGAACTTCGTATAAACAAACAATGGCGGGAATGGAAGCGAGGTTAAAAGCGGTAGCAGATGTCTCGAATAATCTCCTGAACTCCCTCAATGAATCCTGTAGAGAAGATAATGAGAACGCAACACCAAACGCTGCGCCGGAAGGACAGATCTCACCTCTTCCACACGGAGATCTAACGATCTTACGCGAAAGGGGAACCTCAACATCACGGAAAGGGAAGCCCCACCAGCAGTCAAAAAGCTACTAGAATAATGGATAATGAGTGCTTTGAGCAACATGCTCGATAAACTCACTCAAGGAGATGTCGAACATGTGACACCTACAGAAATTACGGCTGCCGCCAATGAACCAAGCGCTATACTAACGGGCAACACTCGTACTGTTACTAATACATGTGACGATGCGCTCATATCCATTTTTAAAAAAATGAAAGACATGGAAAATGAGAACAAAACGCTCCGCGACCAAATGAAGAAACATCAAGAGGGTTGATAAAATACCGGGTGCTCTGAAGATATTACCAAAACGCGGCGTGGGCCGATTCGTCAAACAGCCGTACAGCGAAGGGGCTCTCCTCACCCCATTCCAAAGACCTTCAAGATGCCACCATACTTGAAAATATACGACAGGACCTCGAACCCAGAAGATCACCTAATCCACTATGTTACTGTAATAAAAGGCAATGATCTGTCGAAAGAACAAGTACCGTCTGTGTTGTTAAAAAAGTTCGGCGAGACTTTGACAGGGGGAGCATTGATCTGGTACTCCCAGCTACCATCATGATCGATATCGACATTCGAAGAGATGGCAGATAAATCCGCCACCTCCCACGTAAGAGCGAAAAAGGTCGAAGCTAAGGTCCACGATATCTTCGCAGTCAGAAAAATGACGGGCGAAGCACTTCAGGATTTCCTGGCTCGATTGAATAGGGTAAGGATGAGTCTACCAAATGTGTCAGAAGGGATGGCAATACCAGCCTTTTAAAATGGGTTGAATAGGAACAGATCAAAGGTGACTAAAAAATTACTGAGTAGATTCATGAAATAACCCCCTACCACATAGGAAGAAATCCAGAATGCCTACTATGCTGAGGTAAGGGCAGATAAGGAGAACCTGAATGGTCCGCTTCAGTAATTAACCTTAGCCCAGACCGAGGCAAGGAGAGACCGACGTAACGAGGGGTGAAGAGATCAACCACCACGTTTCAGTCGAGAAAGGCATCAGCCCTATATCCGTACATCCAACCCGCCCCGTCCACAATACGCAGACATCGTGTGACGGCACACTACACCCCTACAAAATGAAAGAGGTATGACTCCACTACTATATGCTCATAATTTTTGTGTTTCCCCTTCAGAGATAGTGTACACACTGGAGAAGCTGGGCACGAAGGTACAGTGGCCGTAAAAAATGAAATCAGACCCAAGCGCCAGGAGGTCCAACATCCTATGTGAATTTCACCAAGAAAGAGGACACAAGGCCAAGGATTACATAGGTCTGCGGCAAGAAGTAGTCAGGATGTTGAACCAGGGATACCTGAAAGAACTGCTAAGCAATAAGGGAAGAGCCAATTCGCTCGAGGACGCGACCCATCTCAAGGACCTCCAAAGCCACCCTCGCCAACCATACAAATGATCATCGGCTGCAGTGATGACACGGTAATCAACCATGTGAAGTTAGCCACCACACACAAATTCAAACGGACAGTCGCCCATGAACGGTATGACGACCTCGAAGATAGTATCAACTTCGATAAGTCAGATACCGACGATTTGTCTTTCCCTCACTATGACGCTTTGGTTATATCTTTAAGCATCGCTGATACCGATGCGAAAAGAATCATGGTAGATTATGGAAGCAGCGCGTGTATTGTCCACCCGCGAGTCCTCATACAAATGAGGCTCGAGGATAAGATCATACCCCATTGCATAACACTAACGGGTTTTAACAATGCAATAGAGCAGACATCCAGAGAAATAGTGTTACCCATCCTGACAGGAGGGGTCACCCTAGAAACAATATTCCACGTTATGAATCAGTAAATGGCTTACAACGATATCATAGGACGACCGTGGATACACGCCATGCGAGCCATCCCCTCAAGATTCTACCAAGTAATCAAATTTCCCATCCTATGGGGTATATATAGCATCCGAGGTGAGCCCCGCACCACCCAAGAGTGCTACCAAATCACCCAGGACTGTATGCATACATAACTAAAAGGGGCGAGTGCGGAAGCATAGCAATCAGCCATGTGGGGTACCAAATCCGACGTACAAGTCGAGGCCATCAAGGACCCAGACATTGTAGAATCCTGCAAGGCAACCGTAGAAGAGCTCGACCCGTCCAATTGGACAACAATGATGACACAAAAAAGGCTTACATTAGACACAACCTCTCGGAGCTAGGTAAGTATCGTGAGTTTTTAACTAACAATTCCGATTTGTTTTCTTTCTCCCACACAGATATGCCAGGAATCCCAAGGGACATTGCCACACACAGGCTGAAGGTCGACCCACTCTATCCGCCAATTCGGCAGATAAGGAGAAAATTCAATGCCACAATAAATGAGGCAGTTAGCGAGAAGGTTGAGAAATTCTAGCCAACGGTTCCATCAAGGGATCAAAATACCTCCAATGGGTCGCCAATGTGGTCATGGTAAAAAAGAAGAACGGGAAATGGCGGATGTGCGTGGATTTCACCGATCTTAACAAAGCATGCCCAAAGGACTCCTTCCCATTACCTCACATCAACCAGCTTATCGATGCAACAGCAAGGCGTGAATTGCTAAGTTTCTTAGATGCCTACTCCGGTTATAACCAAATTCTGATGGCTGAGGAAGATCAAGAAAAGACCACCTTCATCACCTATCAAGGGACGTACTGCTATAAGGTGATGTCTTTCGAGCTCAAGAATGAAGGGCCACATATTAGAGGTTAGTCACCAAGATGTTCAAAAGGACAACTCAGTAAGACCATGAAGATTTAAATCGACGATATGCTGGTAAACTCGGCAAAGAAAGAGGACAATATTGGTCATCTGAAATAATCCTTCGAAATACTATGGCAGTACGGGATAAAACTGAATCCCAAAAAATGCGCCTTCGGCGTAGCTTCCGAAAAGTTCCTCGGGTTCCTAGTATCACAAAGGGGAATCGAGGTCAACCCATATCAAATCAAGGAAATCGATGCTATACCAGAGACATTGAACAGTAAGAAGCAGGTGTAGAAATTAATGGGATGAATAGCCGCCTTAACAAGGTTTATTTCACGATCCTCGGATAGATGCCATAAATTAGTCAACATGTTAAGGAAAGATCACATGTTGCAATGGAACAACGAATGCATTGACTCCCTAAGAAAGCTGACAACGTACCTGTCCTCACCACCACTACTCGTCAAAGCGGACCTAGGTGAATGCCTGCTAGTGTATCTAGCAGTCTCCAAAGTTGCGGTAAGTGTAGTCTTGGTCCGTAAAAATAAAGGTGCGCAATATCCGATTTACTATATCAGTAAAACTTTAATTGATGTCGAAATGAGATACCCTCACCTGGAAAAATTAGCTCTAGCATTGGTTATAGCTTCACGAAAGCTTAGACCGTACTTCCAATATCATCCCATAAGGGTAGTGACAACTTTCTCCCTAAGGGGTATCCTACACAAAATTGAACTATCGGGCATACTCGCCAAATGGGCCATAGAGCTAAGCGACCACGATATAACATACCAACCCCGAACCGCCATTAAGTCGCAGGTACTCGCAGACTTCGTCGCTGATTTCAGTGCGGAGATATTGCCCGAGGTAGAACAGGAAGCATTACGTGCTTCTACACGTACCGACTGACGATAGGATATAATTACGTATTTTCGTCGCTTATTACACTCTAATTTACTATACTGTAATTGAGTTTGAGCTTTAATCGCTAGTATTTTGCACTAATTGTGTGTTTTTATGCCTTGTAGGATTGATTCAGAGCTATGTGGATGTTATAGAATGAATTCAAGAGATTTGGAGCTTTAGAATTTGAGTAAAAGTTCAAAGAATTAATCCAGGATCGTGTTTTGGGGTCAACGGATGATAGTTAGAACAAACGAATACTCCAGCAGGCATATTGCGTACTGTCTAGTAAAATAAATATAACTTTTTTTCAGAACTCTATTTTGGCTCTACAATATATGGTTGGAAATCTAAAGGACTACAACTTTCATGTTTTATGTTTTTCCAAATTCGAAATGGAACAGGGTGAAAAATGCGCGTCAATAGCGCGATTGCGCTCAGGTCGCACTCGTCAGGCAGAACATTGGGCCACTAGCACGAAGTTAGCGCGATCGCGCTAGTAAAACTCGGGAAATGTGTCCTTTTTTACATTGGAGAAGGTATAATTATTTGGGCCCAACCCTACTTGGTATATATACATGAAAAAACGGTATTTTGAGGGAGGAGGACATTTTTGAGAGGAAAACACAAGCACAGAGCCGCCGTGGAGGCCGGGTTTCATCTTTTCTTCCACCAACTTATAGCCTGTTTGGCCAAGCTGGAGAAATCAGCTTATTTTCTGAAGTGCTTTTAAAAAAAGTACTTTTGGAGAGAAGCAGTTTGTTTTTGGCTAATTACTCTGAAAAGCACTTTTGAGCAATAATTGTTGTTTGGCCAAGCTTTTCAGAAAGTGCTTTTAAGTATCAAACTACGAATAAGTACATGAATAGATTTACTTTATAGTTAATATTATAAGTAAATAAATAATCTCAAAACTTTGTTATTACATGCAATAATTAAATCTTTTTATTTTATTTAATTATAATATGAAAATAAAATTAAAAAGTACTTAATTCTTTTAATATAAGCTAAATATATTAAAAATCATTCAACAAATATAAAAGCATTCACCACTAAAGTCACTATATATTAGAAATCTATCCTAAAAATAAGAAGAAATATTTATAAATTAATATCCTAAGTATTAGGTTTAACGGTTATTTTGGCATATACTATATTTTGTTAAGGGCATTTTTGGTAAGAAGAAAAGTCAAAACTGCTTCTGCTTCTGCTTCTGCTTTTGGGAAGAAGCTATTTTTTTCTGCTTCTTCCCAAAAGCACTTTTTTTCCTCAAAAAAGCTTGGCCAAACACCTCAAGTTAGGGGAAAAAATGCTTTTGGGAAAAAAGCACTTTTGGCCTCGTGAGAAGCTTGGCCAAACAGGCTATTAGTCTTTTTATGTTTCTTTGTATGATTATTTGTTTTGCTACCATGTCTATGTGGAGCTAAACTTCACGTTCTAGGGTTGTGGTTCTTTCATGACTATTGTTATTCAGATATTAATTTTGATTTCTTAGTTTATCATATTAGTTTATTTATTCAATCCTGCACTTAATTATTTGATTGCTTGATCACCAATTGAATACTATCTACGAATCTAGAGTTGAACTCAAAAGTGGGAATTCTAGATTGCATATAGGATTGAGTAGAGCAAGTTCTTAAACCTGGGCATCGGGAAACGGATTCGCGGTTAGGATAGACATATACCTAATTATCTTGCTTGGTTGATTTACAGGAATTATAAATGCGCTCTTGTTGATTCTAATTCCATAGACATATAGGAGTTAGGTTAGCTTGAATAGGCGAGTAAGAACTCGACAGATTCTTATGAGCAATATTAACCCTGTCAACCAATAAATTAGATAAATTAGTTAGTCAATTTAATTGAAGAATACAATAGGAATGTTAGATATCCCATAACCCTAGATCATTTTCATTACATTGATATCATAAATATCTACTCTTTCTCTCTGTTAAAAGTTCATTATTTATATTATTTATTTACTTAGTTTAGAATCAATTACTTCTAGGTTTAATTCTTGTATAGATAAGTAGGATAGTCTAATTTAGTTAATAGTTAATCATAAGTCCTCGTGGGTTTGACATCCGACTTTTAGTCACTTTATTACTTGACGACCGCGTATACTTGCATGTGCGTTTGGCCGCAACACCGACTTATGGGTCCTCTACACCGATGGTGCCTCTAACGTATCGGGATCGGGACTGGGACTCGTCCTCGAGGTCCCTACAGGTGAAGTAATTCACCAGTCCATGCGATGCCCCGATATGACTAACAACGAAGTCGAGTATGAGGTTGTGATGGAAGGTTTGAAGTCAGCCCTCAAATATGGCGCTCGACGACTCATCCTCCACTGCGACTCCCAACTCGTGGTGAATCAGGTCACTAAGACTTTCCAAATTAGAGAATAGAGGCTACAAATGTACCAGTCGGAAATCCACAAACTACTGCCAGAGTTCGACGAATGTCACATCGATCAAATAATCAGGGCATAGAATATTGAAGTAGACAACCTCGCTAAACTAGTTGCGGCCACCAAAAATATCAGCAAGGAAAATGTGGTCACCCTCCTTCATTCAACAATAGAAAATGTTGAGGTACATTCTATAAACTTAACTTGAGACTGGCGTAACCATTTCGTAGCCTATTTTCAGGATGGAACACTCCCGCAAGATAAAAAGAAAGCCAAAAAACTCTGGGAACAGGCAGCACGGTACAACCTAGTGAACAGTGATCTCTACAAAAGAACGTTCGGCGGTCTCCTAGCCAAATGCCTTGGACCACACCAAACAAGGTAAGTACTGGAAGAAGTACATGAAGGGCACTGCGGAGCCCATATAAGAAGCTGCTCCCTCGTCTGATGCCTTATCCGTGCCGGGTACTACTGGCCCACCATGAAAAGAGAAGTAGCCGACTACGTCGGGAAATGTGAAAAATGTCAAAAGTACGCCCCTATGATACATCAAGCAGGGGAAATACTTCACTCCGTCACTTCGTCATGGCCATTCATAAAGTGAGGAATGGACATAGTCGGGCCCCTCCCAGCAGGGCGAGGTAAAGTATGCTTCCTCTTAGTTTTAACTGACTACTTCTCTAAATGGGTGGAAGTAGGTGCATACACTCAAGTACGCAAGTAGGAGGTCATCGCCTTCATATGGAAAAACATCATATGCCGTTTTGGCATCCCCAAATAAATCAGAGGACGACCCTAAGTTCGTCAGAAAAAGAACGACTGAGTTTTTCGAAAAATGGCACATCAAACGAATACTCTCCATGCCATACCACCCTGCCGCCAATGGTCAAGCCGAATCCTCCAACAAAATAATACTGAATATATTGAAAAAGAAGCTTGAGGAAGCTAAAGGGCTATGGCTTTAACTGCTACCAGAAGTATTATGGGCATACCGCACTACGCCGAAAACAAGCACAAGAGAAACGCCATACTCACTATTCTATAGGACCGACACAATTATACCCGTCGAGGTCGGGGAGCCCAGTATGAGATACTCCAACAAGAGCGAAACAGGTAATGATGAAAGTATGCTACATGACCTAGATAAAGTTAAAGAACGATGAGACATGGCCCACGTAAGAATGGTAGCTCAGAAGCAGTAAGTAGAAAGATACTACAACAAGAGAGCCAAGGTACGACCACTCAAAGTCGGAGACTACGTCTTCAAGGCTAAGACACAAGCTTCAAAAGACCCTAATGAAGGAAAACTAGGAACAAATTGGGACGGACCATACAAAATCATAGCTACAGCAAAAAGAGCATTCCAGTTAGAAAAAAAGGAGGGGAAGATACTCCAAAACAACTAGAACATCGCCCATCTCAAGTACTTCCACTTCTGAAAGAAAGCATCGCCTAAGTCGTACTCGTTTTCCCTCACCCGGGTTTTGTCCCAATCGGGTTTTCTCGGGGAGGTTTTTAACGAGGTGCCAAGGGAGACGCGTCAAAGATCGGAGTGTTGTTCATCGCCTCGACCCGTCGACAGGCTCTCCGGAGCGAAGTAATGAGGGACTCGATATACATAAGTGGGTCTCCATTGAACATGCGGAATCGACATGTGATTCTCACAAGAACTTAATTGAATATCCATTGTACGTGCGAAATTGACATGTGATTCTCATAAGAACTTAATAGAATCTCCATTGTACGTGCAAGATCGACATGTGATTCTCACAAGAGCTTAATCGAATCACCATTATATGTAGAGAATCAACATGTGATCATTATCTCCATTACATAAGCAAAGTCATGTCTTCCTACGGGAACACGACCAAACCTCCAACGGAGAATGGCCAAGGCCATCGACGACAATATAAGTTCGACCTCATTTGAATTACGACAGGATTCTACTTCAACGACAGTTGGAAGCAACATCCCAATGGCCAAGTCCATCGAAGACAACACAAGTTCGACCTCGTTCGAACTACGACTGGATTCTACTTCGATGGCAGTTCGAAGCAACATCCCAATGGCCAAGGCCATATACAACAATAAGTTTGACCTCGTTCGAACTACGACGGGATTCTACTTCGACGACAGTTCGAAGCAACATCCCAATGGTCAAGGCCATCGATGATGACATAAGTTCGACCTTGTTTGAACTACGACATGATTCTGCTTCAACGACAGTTCAAAGCAACATCTCAATGGCCAAGGCCATATACAACAATATAAGTTCGACCTCGTTCGGACTACGACGGGTTTCTACCTTGATGATAGTTTGAAGAAACATCCCAATAGACAAAGGCGTCAACAATATCACATGCGCAATAAATGCAGGAAAAAACGAGCCAACAAAAGTAAATTTTGCATTACAACAAAACATCATTCACATTTGCCCCTACAAACAGGCCCAAGTACGACCCGTGCAAAAATCCCTAAACAAAAGCAAATACAAACTAAGTCTGTACATCATCCCCGGCGGGATAACATCCTCGTACCATGAATCCGAAGCCAGATGGCCCGCATCAGAGTTGACATCACCCCTGTCGGGAGTATGAGGGTCGTACCCGCAGGTCTCACGAGCAGCACAAGCTGTGGTGTGAATGACCTGAAGCTTCGATTCGGTCACCCTTCCCTCGACGAGAAAAGCCCTATACATATCAACCGAGCCTCAACATGAACCCACAACTCGTACAAACAACGAGGCACAACTGGATCAGCTGAAGGATGAGACGTAGAAGGCTGAGAGCGTCGACTCGCATTCTCCACCCTCAGTGAGGCCATTTGATTATTTAGTGCAGCTAGATCCGCCTCCAACTCTCTGATACGCCCTTCGAGCCTTGTAACCTGACGACCAAAGACTTCCCTCTCCCTAGTCAATTCCGACCTTAAATACGGAGGGTATCATCTAAAGACACCAATTCAGAAATGGCTGTCACCAGCTTATCAGCGCTAACGTCCACCTTTCAATTCGGTCACCTTCGCTTACAAGTCAGTATTCTCAACCATTACCCCCTTTCTCAATTCGAGCTCATCCTCCTTCTCCTTAAGAGAGTCCTCCAGTTTACTGTTGCGGGCGACAGCCTTCAAAAACTCCTTGTCCCTCTCCCTCAACTCCTGTCTCTTATGCTTCAATTGGTCCTCTCGTTGCTTGAGCCCCTCACAAACAGCTGAAACCTAGGGTCCTGATGATAAATGTCAGACATCACCCGATGCTTAGCACGATACTGCTGGTACTTAGATGACATCTTCTTATAATGACCCTTCCTTCTGTAGGATGAGGGTTTGACAAAAGATATGGGCAGAAGTTAGAAACAAAATACAGAACGACGAGAACTGCACCAATCAAACAACAAAAAAAGGTGGAGAGAAGGAAAGACACCTACCTGCAGGGCCATACCAACGACCTTCTGAGATAACTCCATGTCGCTCATCGCCCCAAGCATATCGCTTTCAGGAGCGGCACACCCATCCGAAATAAATATCTTCCAAATAAATGTGAGAATTCCAACAAATCCCTAATTGTCTTAGGAGCTAGGGCCGACGCCACCTGCTCGTTATTCAGCAACTAGTTGTAGCTCCCCAGAATGACCACATGACGGTCGGATCCATTCATCCTAACCTCCATGTGGGTATGACGACCCACAAACTTGTTAACATCCTATGGGTCGATATCAGAACTTGAGTTGCCACCCTTAACATGATGCCCTCCAACGTTGGACGACGCCTTGCCCTCAACAGAGCGCACTAAACCGGCCCTTAGCCAACTCCTTCCACTTGGGGAGGGGGGGTCTCCCCGACAAAATGGCATCGACCATGAACATAGGCACCAGGGCTGTCCGGGACGCCCTGCTGCCTTCAGCGTCCGTAGCCACGCCCTTCCCCAGTCCAGCCTTCTCCTTTTTCTATCCAACAACTCGTCCCCATCAGAAGATTCATCCAACAGACGTAAGGCCGGTGCCGAAGAAGCCTCTTCCCTCGTGCCCATAACTCGAGACGGATCTCCCAACTGAATAAGTTGAGGACAATCCTCCCAAACAGACTCATTCAAGATAAATTATGTATCCGCAGTAGCAACGACCTATCTAAAGGCAGGAACTAGCACCCTCCGCCTGGAAGCTCCTCGACCTGTCATCACGAAGGGTCGTACCATTAAGCAAGGTCGCGTGGCCAATGAAGTAGTAAGTAAGACATGTACCTGAGGAATCTTTAGGGCCATAATGTTGTACGAAGGCGGGCCAAGTTTGAGTTCCTACTGCAATGGGGTGAGGAGGATGACCCATAGCTGCAACATGGTAAGTAAGTAAGCGTTACAGTAAATACAGATGAAAGGGAAACATAGTGAATGATGATGCTTACGAGTTCCGTTCCACCGCTCCGAAAATCTGGCGGAGTCAGAAATGACATGTTGAGTCTTGATAAGGAAATACTTGTGCCAAAACTTGCGGCTCGCTCGATCATCCGTTTTGACCACCAGCCGTTTCGTACCGCAAAGCCTCAACTGCACCATAGTACCCCTAAGAAATCCAGGCGCAAACAGGTGCAAAAGGTGGTGGACAGAAATGCTACACTTTGCCAACTCTGCATACTTAGCCAATCGTAGAAGCACCTTGAGCGTGTATGGTGAAAGTTGTGCTGAGAAAACTTGGTAAATCTACAGAACTCTTCCGCTAAGGGGAAGAGAGAAAGGGTGTAGCCAATCATGAATGGGTACTCATAGAAAGCACAGTGTCCAAGTCTATGGACGTCTACATAGTCTCTCCCTCCTGGTACCATTTATATATGAGCAGGAATGCCATATTTTATACGAAGGGCATCAATATGGACCTGCTCTGTATCAGAATATATGGGGTTCGGGGTAGGAGGTGGATCTTTGAGAAAATCACTTTGAGATAAAGGATGCCTCGGTAGCAGCTCCCCCACTGTTGGAGGGTCATCATTCTCTTCTACCACTACATCTCCACTGTTAAAAGGAGGCACCATTGAAGATGGAGTGACTTCAGGAACCTCTTCACGAGAACGATGAGATCTCAACATAATATCGTTTGAAGAAGTATCAACATATGTTGAGGAAGCAAGAAGAAGTTTCAGACGGTGAATGAGAGAAGAATAGGAGGACTAGAGGGTAAGAAAGAAAGAAAGAAAGAGGTCTTCGAGAGAGGAATGGCTAAAGTTTTTCAAAAAATAAAATCCTTCACCTATTTACAGGATTGGGAAGCGCCAGAATCAAGGTGACAGGCCTCAAAGCAGCGCAAGAATCGAAGCACCAAGCTGTAAGTCCCCGCCTCAAAAACCTGCGTTATGATGACACATGTAAAGCTGACATCACTTCCTGTAAGAGTGTATCACACGATGGTTACAGAACATAATGACCAACCCTTACTGGCCAAGACATAACATTCCCACCGGTCAAATTTCTCCAAAAGAACACACGAAGTCCGCTCATCGAGGACATATCCGGTTACGACCCCGACAAGCAGAGGGACTAATTGTATGGGTCCAAATTTGATCGGCTTCAGGCTTTGATGAGTACTCGACTTTAGGCTTTGATGATTACGATCAACGACCGAGTACCTCCGAATGGGCGTCCCAAAGGAGGTGACCTTAAGGCAAAAATAGAAACTGTACGACCCTTGTAAGAATGTAAACCCATTAGGGGCATTAGAAATATTCCGCTGGATATTCCTGATATTTTATTTCCAACAATTCAGAAAGGTTTCCCTCGAGTATATAAGGGGAAAAGAAGAACCTTGTAAGGGGGATGAACGCTCTGGAAATTTACCAATCTTGTACGATAACATACTCTACAACTCTTTTCTCCCGATTCATTATTATTATTCTATAGATTATTATCTTCAGCTATGATTTACCCCTTTAGCTTTGATTGCTTTGTTCAAAAAGGTTTTAACTTCTTTTAAGTCAAACAAATATAAGTAGTATTCGACAAATTAAATTTGTTAAAATATCACCTTGACAACTTAGGGGAGTCCTAGTTTATGATAACCAGAGACGCTAATTGTTTAAAATCCCATAGATCTATATACTAATAAGTAATAACTACAAATATAATAAATACAAATATAATATATGGCTTTTAGCGACTTAGCAAAAGTCTAACATTGTTAATCTCTAATTTTCTTTAATTTATTTCCTTAATTATTCTTTTAATCTGGGTAGTAAAAATATGATAGTATATGAGATAACTATGTTTTGTAAGCAAACAAGATGCATCAATCAAAGTTATCGACTAAAAGCACAATGATATTCCGCAACATGACACTTGACGGAATATCTGGGAAGTTCTGCCAATCATGATGGGAAATCATAAAGGAGGATTTACTACTAATGGTACTTGATTTTTTTTTCAGGTACTAAAATTCTGAAGGCATTTTTTCAAACCTGCCTTACTCTAATTCCTAAGGTGGAACACCCTTAACAACTCACTGAGTTAAGACCCATAAGTCTTGGAAATTTCTCTTGCAAGATTATTTCAAAGTTGATGAAACAAAGGCTATGTCCATATATGCGGAAGCTGATATCACCATCTCAAACTGGATTCATTAAAAGAAGGTCCATCACTGAGAATATTATATTAACTCAAGAAATGGTGCATAATATTAAACAACCATTATTATCTAGCAATTTAGTAATAAAGCTAGATATGGCTAAGGCGTTTGACAGGGTTTAATGGGAATACTTATGCCAAGTATTGAGACAGATGGGTTTAATGAAGTATAGATTGATAGAGTTAGAAGACTGATCTCAAATGTGTGATACTCTATCAACATAAATGGATCAAGGAAGGGTTTTTTAAATCAAGTAGAGGCAACATGCGAGGAGATCCTCTTTCACCTTCTCTATTTATTATTGGAGCTAAACTCTTATCTAGATTGATAGATTCTTTACTGACTGGAAGTTTTATTCCCTTTTTATGTGATAAGAAAGGACCTACTCTCACACACCTATGCTATTCAGATGATACAATCTTGTTATCATCTGGAGATCCTCTATCTCTGAAGTTAATGATGTCAAAGTTGGATGTGTATGAGAAGATTTCTAGGAAAATGGTGAATAGACAGAAATTTGCCTTTTGTGTTCCTCATAATTTCCATGGTAGCAGAATATGTGATGTTAGGAACATTTTGTATTGTCCTCACTATCAATTTCCAAAACGGTACCTTGGTTGTCCTATTTATGCTGAGAGGACGAAGGTGGTTTATTTCAATGGCATGGTGGCCAAATTCTCTAACAGGTTGAAAGGGCGGCAGGGTAAACTTCTCTCTTTTGGTGGAAATGCTATATTGATAAAGTCGATTCTCACTGCTTTACCTCTTCACCTATTTTTTGTATTGCATCCCCCTAAAATTGCTTTAATTCAAGCTGAAAAGATTATGGCTAGTTTTTTTTTGGGGGGAAAGAATAATGACAAAAGAAGTTGTTGTTGAAGTAAAGATTATGTTAAAATAAGTCTATTCTAGATTGGGTAAAACTTTATTTTCCTACTATGGAAGGTGGGGTGTTCAGGTCTTTACAGGATATATGTAATGCTTTTGCGTCTAAAATTATGGTGAAACTTCAGGACCCAGAATATTTTGTTTAAAGAATTTTTGGAGGCCAAATACTGCAAAATCAAGCATCTTGTTGCTAGAAAAAGTTTTTATGATTGGTCTCATATTTGGAGAAGACTAATGAGCATCAAGAAGGAGGCTGAGAAATATGTGTTATGGAGGATTAACAAAGGGAATATTTCACTCTGGTAGGATAATTGGACCGGAAAGGGATCCTTGGCCAAGTGTATTAATCGTAACAATGCATAAAAAATATTAAGGTCCAGGATTTTATTGAAAATGGGAGATGGAACCAGGCAAAGTTGCACTTTGTCCTGCCGCCAAATCTGGTAAGTCTTATTCTATCTATCCAAAGTAGGGAGGACAAGAAATACTATCCAGTGTTGTCACGACCCCAATCCCGGTCGTGATGGCGTCCAACCATATAGCTAGGCAAGCCTGACCAATTATCACTCACGAACCCAACCAGATAACTCATTACCGACAATTTAAGGGAGATTAACAGTTTAAAAATAATAAGCCGATGTTTATGATAAAAACAATACGGAACAGACTGAAATATCCGATAAAACACTCCTAACAGAATCTGGGGTCACGAGTCTAGAGCCTCTAAGCAACAGAGTAACAAATATTCGAAAATACATAAGTCTGGAATGCAAAAATAAAACTGAATAAAAGGGAAGAAGTCGGGTCCTGCGAACATCACGCAGCTACCTCGACAACTCTGATAAAACTCTGGAAGACATCGACTGCTCAGCTAAGTCTCCGAAACACCTGAATCTGCACACAAGGTGTAGGGAGTAAAGTGAGTACTTCCAACTCAATGGTAATAGATATGTATAATGTCTGACAGTAAGAAATCCCAAAAATAGCACAATGTAAAGCTAAGAACAGTACTCTTACACATTTAACAGTGTAATAACAACTAACAGAAACAGTCAAAACAGATATATATATCAATGCATGAATGCAATGCAATGCACATGACCGCTACGGCGCGTAGCCCGATCCATTTGGGTACCCGCACTCACTGTGGGGGTTCAGACTCCGGAGGGGCTCCTACAGCCCAAGCGCAATATCATAGTAACATACGCTGCGACGTTCAGCCCGATCCACTATCAGTCCAGCTATATGCATGCAAGCCACAGAGGCACAGTCAACTTACCAGTTTTAGTTCCAATTATCAGTAATTATCAATTAGGTGTTTGAAACCTTAGAATTTTGCTAGTCATTTCAGGACAATATTTAGCTCAGGACTGATATCATGAAAACATGCTATAAATCACAAAAAGTGATAATATTCCCTATGGGATCCAAATAACCGGCACACAGCCCAAATATATCCATAACCATCCAAGTAGGAGGTTTACCAGCTAATTTATAGCTAACAACACAGTACAACATCACTCGAGCGGACTAAGCCATAGTCCCCGATCACATTCAACCCTGCACTCGCCGTAGAGTACGTGTCTCGCCTCAATATAGCGTCACAGTGTGATATACCGGGGTTTCAAACCCTCAGTTCATCATCCACATCTATTACTCACCTCGAACCGGCCACGAGTCCGCTAAGCCTTTTTCTCTTGAATCAACCTCCTCGGGTGCCGAATCTGATCAAAATCACAAGGAATGCATTAAAATAGGCTAATGGAACTTAACCCAATCGAAAGAACTCGAAAAACACCAAAAAATACGAAGTTGGCAAAACCCGAGCCCCGGGCCCACTTCTCGAAAAATTATGAAATTCATATTTTTGGAATTCTCGTCTCACCACGAGTCTGTACATATAAAATTTATCAAAATCGGAGTCCAATAGCCCATTCAAATTCCAAATTTTCAATACCAAAAACCAAGCCCTAAATTCTCCAATTTCCACCCAATTTTCAGAGATTTAGATGATGATTCTTCAATAAAATCACGTAATTAGCTCATAAAACTTACCTCCAATTGAAACCTAGTTGAAATCCTCTTACTCCCTCGTCCAATAGCTCCAAAATGTGCTCAACAATGGTGGAAAATGATTTTTGTTCGCGGACGTTATGATATAAAACCCTTCTGTCCGCCCAGTCCATTCTTCATCCCGTTCGCGACCCTTGTCACGCGAACGCGAAGGACAAAATTTTTAAGTTTCAAAAATGCTCTACGCGAACGCGACTCCTGGCGCGCGAACGCGATGCTCTAGCCCTTCCTCTTACGCGAACGCGACACGCGTTCCGCGAACGCAAAGACCAAAGAATCCTGAACCTTAATTCCTTATACGCGAATGCGTTCCCTCTTCATGCGAACGCGATGCATGGTCTGCTTATCTTACGCGATCGTGAAGACTCTGATGCGAACGCGAAAGACAAAAATCCTCGACCTCAATTTACTTCTACGCGTTCGCGTCTCATCAATGCGAACGCGAAGAACAAATGTTCTGCAACAAAAATAACAGCAAAATCTGCAACTCTACAAGTCCAAAAATGGTCCGATTGAACATCCGAAATCACCCCGAAGCCCCCGGGACCTCAACCAAAACCAACAACCCATTCCAAAACACCATACGAACTTGTTCCAATCATAAAAGCACATCCTTAAACACAAAAATCATCAAATCAAGGCGGATTCAAGCCTAAGTTTCAACTATGACTTCCGAAACCAACATTCAATCAAAGACCCGACCAAACGATGTCCGAATGGCCTGAAAATTTGCAGACATATCCAAAATCACCTAAGGAAGCTACTGCAACTGTCGGAATTCCATTCCGACTCCCGGATAAAAATCTCACCTATCAACCGGAATCTGCCAAAATTCAAACTTCGCTAATTCAAGCCTAATTCTACACCGGACCTCCAAATTCAATTCCGATCGCCCTCCTAAGTCACAAATCATCACCCGAAACTAGTCGAATCATCGGAAATCCATTCCGAGCCCTCTAACTCATAAGTCAACGTCCGGTTGACTTTTTCAAACTAATATTCTCTTAAGGAGACTAATTGTCTCATTTCCAACCAAACTCTATCCGAATTACTTCAAATTCACCAAACACATATAATGAAACATATAGAAGCATAAAACGGGGAAAACGGGGCGAAAATACCTGAAACGACGGATCGGGTCGTTACATCCTCCCCAATTTAAACAAACGCTCGTCCTCGAGCGTACCCAGAGGTGTACTAGAAGCCAACCAATATCAGAATGACCTTACCAAACATATACCCGGGGTGATCCCACGTCGCCCTAACTCACATAGGCACCGATAATACAACACAGCTGAAATCTCACAGTCCGTCTAGATCATAACCGTAGAACCACATTGCTCTTCCGAACCCATACACAAGATTAGAACTTCACATCTATACTCAAAATAAACTCGAAACATTAGTCTCCATTCACGGCAGTTGCCTAAAATACTCAACTACCGATAGGAACCTCTTATTAGCTAAAGTCTTATTCCAACACTTCCATATACTGCCAACGATAAATAAACACGTGATAAACCGTAACCATTCCTCAGGTCACCCATACATGAAGCCACTTCCTTGTTGACTAATACCATAACAGATTTCCGGGCCAAACCTCGATATGGACCCTCTAATCAGCGAAAATCATATTTGTTTGCATTTATTAATGACTCCAACGATCACCTCGAATTCAACGCACCACTCAGGTGATATGACATCTCATCACAGGCCTAAGCCACAACTTGCATAGTCCGCGCACCAATGATGGGCGGTTTGAACATACTCAAATCATGACAAATGACTCAAACCAAAGAGCTGAAACTCAAATTCCTCAGTACCATCACAACACAAGGCTGGGACCCCATCCCACATCATGGAAATAGAATACCTGTATCTACCCCGAAGGGTCTAATCTCCACGTAGCCTCGCTACAATGCGCGATTTTATCCAAACACTATTACACATAAAGTACCTCAAGTTGCTATGCTCAGAATAGACAACCACACACAGATTGATGTCTGAAACCAAGTAATCCCTCACATCCATGGTGAAGCAAGTAATATACACCGTTCAATCCTGAAAGGACATAACCGATGCGCCATTCGCCGAGCAACATCCAAATGGACTTTCTTTAGAAATCAGGAAGCAAGGCTTACAAAATAACATATGGAAAAACTATTCTCAACATTACACTGTTGCGGCGTGCAATCCGATCCAGATAAACTACCCATGGCGGCGTGCCATCCGATCCACACATACTCATAGCGGCGTGCCATCCGATCCATATATGTATGTATATATATATATATATATATATCACATAAGGAGATGCACATCGAGCCAAATTTGCTCAATACAACAAATACCGAGTACCGGTCGTAAGCATACTGAGTGCATACAATATCTACATATAGCGTTATAAGCTACAAACTCAAGCGCAACTGAGGTTTTTCCTCTCAAATTCCACTATGAATCCCGATAGCACCGCACTACATGTACCCACAGTCCAAAAATTATGACGCCTCACAGCACCGAAAAAGCAACTCATAGATCTCCCCAGATCACTAACAAGCTCAATAACGAGAGATTAAACCTATCCCTCAGCAATACATCTCAGGGCCAACCAAGCCATCTCAATCTGAATACGTAGCCAATCAGCTTACCAACAAACTCATTACCAAGAAGCCTGAAGATGCTTCTTCCACTACTATAACTCCTACCGGAGTCGTACAATACAGTGCCCGACACCCAATAAACATTGAAATCCACAATCTCGCCCGACGACTTGCCCGTTCACAAGAAATGCATTTGAAAAAGAATCCCTCAATACCAGAACTGAATCAATGGTAGAAACCTCTATGCTGACATCTGTCACAAGGGCTCAATTAAGGATAGCAATCCTTCCCAACCTTCCGCTGATCTTTGGAATACCAACCCCTCTGCTGTATCACAATCCGATGCACCCCGCCACGCAACCGATGGCATTTCTGACATAGCCCATATCACAATAGTCTAGAACAACCCACATTGTGATAACCAGCCTACCGCTCAGCATCATATACAAAATCTAACATACCAACAAAGAAGGACCCACTCGGGCCTCCCATCCCAATATCTGCTAAAGGTACCAATACACACTATCCACAACCATTAAATAGCCTGAACATGAGAAATCACAGTCATTCTTCGAAGATATTTTAAAATTCTCCTATGCCATCAAACATACTCTGATATCAGCAGTCGATCTAGCAAGAAAATGCCGCAACACTACCGAAATGCCATCAACTTAGTCACATTCCCCTTTTTCTGAAACATATACCCCTGTCAAATCACTGTGATTAGCAAGACCTTTTCCTTATCATATGAGGATCATTCACCCAACTCCTCTGAAGATCGATTTCTTAAACCACCTGCAGATGCCCATGCCACTTAAAAATTTAATGACTTTCCATACCGAACTGAACCGAGCCTTACACACAAATCCCAATCCTCCTCAATATAACGTATATACCATACCACATTAGGATAACATGAGAGCTTTTATCTCCCTTCCGCGCTACAGACTTCGACGCACTCAACTAGTCAAGAACTTTCATTGATCCCATTTAGAAGAAAAATCATTACACACTCCATGCTTAGCATACCCATGAGAAATATACTCATCTTCAAACCACGGTAAAACCCAACAAGAACATCTCTGCCAGCTCCATTTGTACCAGTTAAACTGCCAGGACTGAATCCTTCTACCTAAACCGAGCTGATCAAGCCGTCAAAACTCAAGAGCATTGCTGCAAATTGTCTGTAAAAGCCCATTACTTCGAACACATACAAGGAACTAATCATATCTTTACCATAACGATTCGGTCTATTATCAAGTTGTTCCTTCTATAAAATTTCTCTTTTTATTCATCATCCACTTGATATTTCTCCCTTGCCATAGCATCACAATGCCTCAATCAAGGCATACCACACGAGACTCGAACATAAGACCACACTGTCTAAGACCCATAGGCCACCGAATACTCTCTCAATTCTTCCCAAATATACCACATTCCAGAATACATTACTTGAAGAACTTCCCGCAAATATGAATTTGTTACTATTACATTCTAGATACTGATACATAGAATCTCATAATAATTATCATAAAATACCCCCAGTCTTGATCTCTTCCTAATGGAAACACAGTCTCTAGCCACATACACAGCCTTAAGACACCTGATGATTACATGCAAAAATCTCGAACACAATAAAACCATTCTCGAGAGTCATTCACTCCTATTCCAACTGCAATTTACCTGACCTAACGAACAGAACCACTCGTGCCTTATTAGCACTTTGACACCAAAGAATATGACCTCATTCCAATACAAACGAACATCTTCCTTTTCTATACACAGAGCATTCTTTATCAACAACAGCTCAAGACCTCCTATTGTCTTCACACATCTACGAAGTACCATATAACCTTTATCAAAATTTTGCTTTACTCGTGCCATCCTCGGCTCATTTTCTACAACCAGGACTGATCTGCCAGCATACCTCAAAACGGAAACAACATAGCACATAACCGTGCAATCAACTATTCAATAGCAATCTCCCCAACTTGGCTCAAATCCACCTATCAGGACACATTTAATAACCCATAATACTTTTACTCTAATGATGTCATAATATTATAGTGAGGTCAAACTCAAATCACTTATAAGTTGTGAAAACACAGATCATCTAGTATTATAACTCTTTTGCAATTCTCTCATTCATTCCGCAACAGTTAAGCCCACTCTAGGCAACAAAATTTATACTAAGTCCCCAAATTTTTCAAAAATTTCGGCAGAGTTTCCTTTGTAATTGAGTCTATCCACCTGCCAGAGAATCACCGAAACCATCCTAACAATACGCCCACAACTCGACACCGCATCACAATATATATCAACAACATAAATCTCAATACTACATGTATTATATTATCAACATTGATACATGGACATGCGTTGCACCTATTCGAATAATAACACATAGAAAATACCTTTCAATTACATATGAGAGCTTCTAACAATATACACAAGAATCATACCCCTTAAGAACACTCTGCGGGAAATAACCCACCTGCTTCGCCTCAATTTAGTATTTCAATACACTTTCCACCATAATATACGTTACACAGCCATTTAGTCTCCCTGAGTCTGAACTCATCCCGCCACATATAATGTACTTTACTTTCCGACTAAGAGACATAAAAATATTCTTCACGCGCCCATAACTTGGGGCTATACATCCGACCACAATAGAAAACAAACACTTAACAGCTCATTTATTAACCATCAGACTTCTTCGTCACTACCAAAATCACATAGACATACCTCGCAGTACTGACATACTCATCACATGATATCCTACCACCAACCCAGCTAATAAGAATATTACTGAACATATAAGTTCAAAACACTTGCTCACACAATCAACACCTCAGTGCTCAAGCCATAGGCAAAGATCCGGCCTCAAGTCCTCCTGATTGGCCCAACATGAACTCACGAAGATTACATCTCGCCCCTCGATTGGGGAATCACCAGCCATCAAGGTACATATACTACTGAGTGCCCACGTGCGCAACAGACGTGTGGAAGGAATTTCAAGGATTATATCTCAAGCTGAATCAAGTACGCACGATAAGAATTCCAAGAAAGTGAAGTTTTCCTAAAGGTTATGTAGCTTCCCGAGGATAGATACGGACGTCTACGTACCGATCCGCGAGACTCTACTAACCGACACATGACTCGTGAGGCCTAGTAACCTAGGCTCTGATACCAATTTATCACGACCCCAATCCCAGTCGTGATGGCGCCCAACCATATAGATAGGAAAGCCTAACCAATTATCACTCACGAACCCAACCTGATAACTCATTACCGACAATTTAAGGGAAATTAACAGTTTAAAAATAATAAGCCGATGTTTATGATAAAAACAATACGGAACAGACTGAAATATCCGACGAAACACTCCCAACAGAATCTGGGGTCACGAGTCTAGAGCCTCTAAGCAACAGAGTAACAAATATTCGAAAATACGTAAGTCTGGAATGCGGAAATAAAACTGAATAAAAGGGGAGAAGTCGGATCCTGCGAACGTCAGGAAGCTACCTCGACAACTCTGATAAAACTCTGGAAGATAGCGACTGCTCAGCTAAGTCTCCGGAATACCTGAATCTGCACACAAGGTGCAGGGAGTAAAATTAGTACTTCCAACTCAGTGGTAATAGACATGTATAATGTCTGACAGTAAGAAATTCCAAAAATAGCACAATGTAAAGCTAAGAACAGTACTCCTACATATTTAACAGTGTAATAACAGCTAACAGAAACAGTCAAAACAGATATATATATATATATATATATATATATATATATATATATATATATATATATATATATATATATATATATATATATATAAAAATGCATGAATGCAATGTAATGCACATGACCGCTACGACGCGTAGCCCGATCCATTTGGGTACCCGCACTCACTGTGGGGGTTCAGACTCCGGAGGGGCTCCTACAGCCCAAGCGCAATATCATAATAACATACGCTGCGGCGTGCAGCCCGATCCACTATTAGTCCAGCTATATGCATGCAAGCCACACAGGCACAGTCAATTTACCAGTTTTAGTTCCAATTATCAGTAATTATCAATTAGGTGTTTGAAACCTTAGAATTTTGCTAGTCATTTCAGGACAATATTTAGCTCAGGACTGATATCATGAAAACATGCTATAAATCACAAAAACAGTGATAATATTCCCTATAGGATCCAAATAACCGGCACACAGCCCAAATATATCCATAACCATCTAAGTAGGAGGTTTACCAGCTAATTTATAGCTAACAGCACAGTACAACATCACTCGGGCGGACTAAGCCATAGTCCCCGATCACATTCGACCCCTCACTCGCCGTAGAGTACGTGTATCGCCTCAATATAGCGTCACAGTGTGATATACCGGGGTTTCAAACCCTCAGGTCATCATCCACATCTATTACTCACCTCGAACCGGCCACGAGACTAGTCCGCTAAGCCTTTCTCTCTTGAATCAACCTTCTCGGGTGCCGAATCTGATCAAAATCACAAGGAATGCATTAAAATAGGCTAATGGAACTTAACCCAATCGAAAGAACTCGAAAAACACCCAAAAACACAAAGTTGGCAAAACCCGAGCCCCGGGCCCACTTCTCGAAAAATTACAAAATTCACATTTTTGGAATCCTCGTATCACCACGAGTCTGTACATATAACATTTATCAAAATCGGAGTCCAATAGCCCCTTCAAATTCCAAATTTTCAATATCAAAAACCAAGCCCTAAATTCTCCAATTTCCACCCAATTTTCAGAGATTTAGATGATGATTCTTCAATAAAATCACGTAATTAGCTCATAAAACTTACCTCCAATTGAAACCTAGTTGAAATCCTCTTACTCCCTCGTCCAATAGCTCCAAAATGTGCTCAACAATGGTGGAAAATGATTTTTGTTCGCGGACGTTATGATATAAAACCCTTCTGTCTGCCTAGTCCATTCTTCATCGCGTTCGCGACCCTTGCCATGCGAACGCGAAGGACAAAATTTTTAAGTTTCAAAAATGCTCTACGCGAATGCGACTCCTGGCCCGCGAATG
Source organism: Nicotiana glauca (assembly GCA_026770625.1). Classification (NCBI taxonomy): domain Eukaryota; kingdom Viridiplantae; phylum Streptophyta; class Magnoliopsida; order Solanales; family Solanaceae; genus Nicotiana; species Nicotiana glauca. The sequence continues at coordinate 52,222 of MU730541.1, forward strand.
TGATGCTCTAGCCCTTCCTCTTACGCGAACGCGACACGCGTTCCGCGAACGCAAAGACCAAAGAATCCTGAACCTTAATTCCTTATACGCGAACGCGTTCCCTCTTCACGCGAACGCGATGCATGGTCTGCTTAACTTACGTGATCGCGGAGACTCTGATGCGAATGCGAAAGCCAAAAATCCTCGACCTCAATTTAATTCTACGCGTTCGCGTCTCATCAATGCAAACGCGAAGAACAAATGTTCTGCAACAAAAATAACAGCAAAATCTGCAACTCTACAAGTCCAAAAATGGTCCGGTTGAACATCCGAAATCAACCCGAGGCCCCCGGGACCTCAACCAAAACCACCAACCCATTCCAAAATACCATACGAACTTGTTCCAATAATAAAAACACGTCCTTAAACACAAAAATCATCAAATCAAGGCGGATTCAAGCCTAAGTTTCAACTATGACTTCCGAAACCAACATTCAATCAAAGACCAGACCAAACGATGTCCGAATGACCTGAAAATTTGCAGACATATCCAAAATCACCTAACGAAGCTTTTGAAACTGTCGGAATTCCATTCCGACTTCCGGATCAAAATCTCACCTATCAACCGGAATCCGCCAAAATTCAAACTTCGCTAATTCAAGCCTAATTCTACACCGGACCTCCAAATTCAATTCCGATCGCACTCATAAGTCACAAATCATCATCCAAAACTAGTCGAATCATCGGAAATCCATTCCGAGCCCTCTAACTCATAAGTCAACATCCGATTAAGTTTTCCAAACTAACATTCTCTTAAGGAGACTAATTGTCTCATTTCCAACCAAACTCTATCCGAATTACTTCAAATTCACCAAACACATATAATGAAACATATAGAAGCATAAAACGGGGAAAACGGGATGAAAATACCTGAAACGATGGGTCGGGTCGTTACAAGTGTGGACTTTGAACCATGCTGGATCTTTTTCATGTAGATCAGCCTGGGAATAATTGAGAAAGCACAGAATCAGGACTTTTACAAATAGTATGATATTGCAAGAGAAATTTTTCTTCAAAATATCTTTTTTCATGAAAAGACTATTTCAAGGAATATTACCCACTGATGAAATGATCAATAAACTTTGAATTATTGTCCCCTCTAAATGATGTTGTTGTTCCAAGCATGAAAAAGAAACTAGTCGCCACTTATTTTGTGAGAGTCAAATTTCAAGACAAGTGTGGGCATACTTTGCTAACTGTTGTGGAGTTTAAATGAGCCAGGGAGACATAAGGCAGATAGCTATGGGATGGTGGTTAACAATAGCTAGTAATGGAGTTCATGCTACTTTACTTCAATGCTAACCTTCTGTTATCTCCTGAAAAATACGGAAGAGTAGGTGCAAGGCCAAGTTTGAAAGGATAAATATATCTGCTAGAATCATCATCAGCAGGTGTACAAATTTAAGACTTCAATTTTAAATTGTAAATTTTTAGAGCTACGGTTGCCTCAGTCATAAATGGAAATGTGTCTAGCAACCGAGAGGGTACAATAGGTAATATCTAGCCAAGTCGTGAGATGGACCAAGCCAGTGATAAGTTTCTTTAAGTTAAATACAGACGAATGTAGCAAAGGTAATCCAGGAAGCTCTGGTGGCGGAGGCGTAATTAGAGATGCAAATGGGAATTTTATTTATGCTTTTGCTGATTTCTATGGCCATTGCAGTAACAATATGGCTGAAGCAAAGGCAATACTAAAAGGAATGCATTTGTGCAGGGATATAATTGAAGGCAATATTATTGTAGAATCTGATTCATTGTTTCTTGTTATTTTGATTAACAACAAACTGAAACCACCTTGGGATATAAGACTAATTTTGGAGCATATTCAAGAGATATCACATGATAAATGCTTTACTTTTTTAACATACATAAAGGAGTTAATATGGTGGCCGATGTTGATACCCAATTTTTTTTCTATATATTTTCATATGTAAAATACCCTTTAAAACAGCATATATATGCATATATAAGCATATCCCAAGGCCATATTATTTTTCTCAATTTTTTTTAAAGATTTTAAAATCAATTTTATTACCCTATTTTATCAAGAAAAAAGAAAAAAAAATAGTATGTGCTCCAAAATTGGCATTTTGGTAATTCATTTATTGGATTTTCCTATTTATACCAAAATATAGCTAAGGTAATTTTCGTACATTTTTACAAATTTATTTAGTATTTTTAAAGCTAAATTGAATATAATTATAATATTAGCCTATTTTAAGATTTAATTGCGTTTATAATTGCAAAATTGATTCCAGTATTTTTAATTTAATATTTATGTGTTATTAATTAATTTAGTATCTTTAATTTGTTGCTAGAAATTATTTTACTATTTTTTGTAAAATAAATAAGGGGAAAATGGCTATTTAAATACTAGCCCTAACTATTTCAATTATAGCTTTAAATCAGCCCCAACTAAACCTAATTGCAATCTCAATTCTCCAACCCAAATTTAATTTAAACCCGCCCCTGACCCCATTAAATCCTACCCAACCCAGACCCCCTCTCATCCTAGCCGTTAATCTCTGAGATCAACGGCCCCTATTCACTCTTACCTTTTTAATTCACCAACCCCCCAAAACCCTACTCATTTTTCACCTACCAGCCGCCTCTGAACCCTTCCGTCTCTCAAACTCTCTCGAAGGTTCTCAAACCCTAGCTACAATGCCCGCCCTGAAAGCCATCGGAATCCATGGCTTCCAAGGCTATGGAGACCCTATACTCACCTCATATTGCTCCCACGCGCCTGATTTTTGAAGATTAAAGGCCTGACCTTGAAGGGTTGTACCCAGACCTCTGTCGATTCGAAGTTCCATAGTTATCTCCGGCTTTGCTCCGGCGTACCACGGTTGTTTGAGCTTGGTTTTGATCCCTCCGACTCAGATCGGTGACCATTCAAAGCCTTTTTTACTTCTAGGGTTCTTCTAAAACCCTAACCCTTCGAGGTTTCTCCGATTCCTTTAGATCCATTGTGTATCTATAGTTTCCTTGAGTTATCAAATGATTTTCCTGACTCTTCTTTCAAAAAAATCTTTCTTTTCCGATATATGGTTTTTCTGAAAGTGTTTAAGTGTTTTTATGACTTTCTTTGTCTTTCGTGTGTATTTGCCTCTCCAGTGTTCTTGTATTTTCTTTTACCATTTCTTGTATGCTTCTCCTACTGTGTTTTCCTATGCTATGTTCTCGTATGCTTTCAACTGTATTTCTTTTCTCTTGTGTTCTTATGTTTCTCCTGCTGTATTTTTCATTACTAAGTTTTTAAGCTTCCTTATTAAGTTCCTTCTATTGAGCTCTGTTTAAAATTTCTTCCAAAACTTCTTAGCATGCTTTTTCTATTGTTCTTATCAGTCTTTTGTCATTATGCTTTGAATTAGTTCCTTCCACTCTATTTGTTTTGAACCCTTCTACTATGTTTGCATATTTTTCTAACATGTTTCTCATGAGTGTTGTTGTCGAAAGAAGCATGTTAGAAGTTTCAGTTCTTTTCTGAAACCTCTGAACATGTTTCAATTCAATTGCTTGCCCTCCTATCTTTGCTTTGTGATTTGCCCGAACTAGAGTTTTGTTTCAAAACCCCTAATTCTTTCAGACCAACTTCGAGTCTCTCAACTAAGCTTAGACATCCTTGTTTTTGTACATTTCTGATTTTTACTAAACTCTTCTACACTGGATTTTTCTACTTATTTTACAATAACACAACAATCTTCTTTCATGTTTAACATGTTCGTATACTCCTTATATATGATAAGTTTTTTCCTCTAAAGTAGCTTTGAAATTTGTGATTAGTTCACACTTCCCTCTGAATATGTTTGATTGATCTTTTTCCTTATTTGCTGATTCTCTCTATGACTCGATCGAAGTTAAAACCCTTCTAAGCTTTTGTGACTTAGTTTATCCATGGGTCAATAATTACTAGATCCCTGGCCTTGATTTACTGCATGTTAATTGATTTTCTTGCCTTATTTGTACAACCGTGTACTTCAAAATCTTGTCCTTAAATAACCTTCTACGTATTTACCCTTAATTGCATGTTGTGCGCAAAGTGCTTATTCAATTCCTTTCCTTAAATGGTTTTCACCTGTTTGAATCTGAATCCCTTAATTAAGGGAAGTCTTGTGTAATTGATTGACAATCAGTTCCTTAAATATTTTCTTACCTTATTTCTTCATGATTTTCACACTATAAATGCACGACTCTTTAACACACAGCAGACACGATTGATAATCCTACACTTCACAATTCACAATCTCTTCTGAACTCATACTTACTAATAATAACATTCTCTCTTTGCCTGCACTGTGGCATGTTTACAAGACTTACTGCTTTTTCTTTATTTGTTTCTTTGAAACTGGTATATCCTAATTTAAGCTTCAGCATCATCACAATGTGTTTATTTACAGCTTTTTGTATCCATGTCTACCTTACTGTTTCTCCAGAGTTAAATATTTAAACTAGTATGTTAATTTCTTTCTGCTTGTTTCTGCTATGAATCCCTACCCTTATGTATTTTGAGTTATGAATTGAGGCATGGCAATGTAAGTTGTTGTCCATGAATAAAGTTTGATCCACGGGGGTCTTAACCTCTAAACAATATGTGTTAATAGGCCTAAGGGCGTGCCAGCATCTCCCATTGCTGGGTATGTCCACCAGCCTGCGTTTTGCCTCTTGCAACTCCCCATTCCCCTATACCCTTATGTGTACTGATTTAACCTTCTTTCCTTTTTTCCCTTTCCCTTTTTCAGAATTCTACTTTTGCACTTGCACTCTCTCTTAGTCCCTAAGTTCTACCCCCCCCCACCCCCTCTTGTGAGCCTTGCCTTGGGACCTTGAGTTCCCTCTAAACTTAGACACCTGAGGGATGGCCCTTTCACACCGCACTATGTCTTAATCTGGTGATATATTTGGGTGTAAGCACTGCTCGGAGTTTATGTGAAACTCTTAGGGAACTTTGACATACCCCAAAATGGGAGAAAGGCCTTAAAATCTGATCTCTTGGAGTTGGTTTACTTCATACTTTAGACATGAAATCTGAATCAGTCTCTCCTTGGTTGTACTTTTAATTTTTGATGTATTTTTCTTTACGTTACTCTTTTTGGGCTGTAATAACTTTGTAATAAAACTCTTGGGTATGGCTAGTAAAAAGGGTAGATATCCTGCGTATAGGAGTTTCTGAATTTCTGCATTCTCATATGTAGATAGCCTGCCTATAAGAGTTTCTGAATTTCTGTATTCTCATATATAGATATCCTGCCTATAAGAGTTTTCTGAATTTCTGCATTCTCATATGTAGATATCCTGCCTATAAGAGTTTCTGAATTTCTGCATTCTCATATGTAGATATCCTACCTATAGGAGTTTCTGAATTTCTGCATTCTCTCACATATTGAGGTCATGTCTATAGGAATCTTGCATTCTCACATATAGATGCCATGTCTATAAGAATCCTGCATTCTTTCATATACATACCATGTCTACAATTATTCAAAATCTAAACTCTGCATATGCATATAGAAAATATGCCTATAGGTCTTTCTAAATCTTGCATATCCATTTTTTATTAGGCAAACATGTTTATAGGTCTTAAATAACCAACTGCAATTAGATATCATGTTCATATAAAATACAGCACCTAGATACCATGCTTATAGGATTCCTGCATTTCTCTATGTCTATAAAAGTGTTCTAAAGTTGACAAACGCATAGAAAGCATACCTATAGGAGCTTTAATCAAATCTGAATTGCCTCACTCGTTTATAAGTCTAAAACCGGCAATAATAATGCATTATTAGCTGCAGAACTTATGATCTTTTGCCAAAAACTCGACCTCCTTTAATAACTGACAATCAGTATGTAGTCAGCTCATATCCTTGTTTCTAAAATCTATAGATATCATGCCCACAGGGTTTTTCGTTCAACACTTAGGCAAATCGTAGGATAAATCTTATAAACTGAATCAGATTTTATCAGCTACAACCAGCAGGTAGGCCTAATTCGGGCTTCTTATCTGAACTATGTAATAAATCAATCTGCCTCTACCTTTTAAGTTTAATCAGACCTTAAACAGTACGTGCAAGACATGCTAAATTATGTGCTTCTCTGTTTTAAAGGAGGTGTGTTTGAGCCCTTTTATTTGTTTATATGCTTCCCCAAACTTGCTATATGTGTTTTGTTTATCGCCTTAGTATTTTACCCTTTTGAAACCACAAATAAGCCCAACATCTTTTCCCCATTTAGGATTAGTAGTTCCAAGTACCTCTAGGACTGATAGGATTAGGGTGGGTAATGGTATGCAATAAGTAAACGAGACCATTCTGCGCTTTAATACCTTAACAGGGTGGGAAAGGGTAGATATGGATATCATGGCCACGCAATAATATCACGTGTAGCCCCTTTCTGAGAAGTGATTACCGGATGTTATGTGGGGTGATCCATATTATTTATAAACCTAGGACCCCCCTTCCCTTTGTTTCTTTGTCTCTTTTAAATCTTTTTTTAACCATTTCTTTCAAGAAATCAACTCTCTTTAGTTCTTTCCGACTTTGTTTATTTTTAACCTTTATGTGAAAAATCCCCTCTTATTTGAAACTCTTACTTGCCTTTGTGTTATTTGCACTTCAATCACAACGATAGCTTGGCCGGGAACCACACTAATGGATCCTGAGGGGTACCTAACACATTCCCCTTGGGATAATTTAAAGCCCTTACCCAATCTCTGGTTATCCAAATTAAACCCTTCTTAGTGTCCTAATGCACTTAAATCATTAGGTGGCGACTCTTTAATTCCAAAACCCTATTCCCAAAAGGGAGCGAGTTGTCTTCCCAAATGTCATAAACCTGATTTCGCGAGAAAAAAGGGGCGCGACAGCCAACTTGTTGGCAAATTTGGGAGAGAGTTTGAAGGATCATGTGGTTTTTAACAGCTTGACAAACTGTACACATCATGTTAGAGTTGTTGTATTATTGGATAGAGAAGACATACCAAACTTTAGATTCAAGCCAAAAAGGTATCAGTTTGTTGTTAATGATGTTTCCATTGGATAAAATAGTTTTTTGTATATTCTTATCACCAGTAGGATTATCATCTTTTTGTGGAATATTTTGTAGTCAAATGTAATGGACTGGATCCAAAACTAGGCAGATTAGATTTGAGCAGCAGACCTCAAAGATGATGCATATCATTCTTCATTATGTAACGGTGGCTAAAGGATACATCCTCCTCCATATTTTACTACTTTTCAATTATATACAGGTAGGTTCATGCCTAAAAAAACCCATCTCCATTATGGATGTTTTGAACTAAAAATTGTATAGGGTTACTATTTGATCGATAACAGGGAGTTGCATCAAAGGTTGGCCTCGTAGTGGATTAGACCAAAGTACGAGGACAAGGTACCGAGTTTGAGAAACGACGTGCCTATCAAAATCGAAGCTAGTAGCGATCGAGATTAAATAGGGAAGACTTCGAGCAAAGCGTAACAACAAAAATGTGAGATAATCGCAACTGGTCAAAGATCATGGCGGAAATCTCGGAACAGACCAAATCAAGGATGGTTGTTTAGGATAATCATAGGATTTGTTTCTGTAATAATAATTTTACCATAGATAGGATTCCTCTACTATATAAAAAGGGTTCTAAAATTTTTGTAGGAATCTTACATTCTGTGATATCAAAGCAATATAACACTTTCTCTTTAGCTCACACTCTTGTTCATCAGCTTGTTATATTTTTAACTGATTTTACACCAATCAGTTCGAGGGTATTCAATCTCCATGGCTGAATTTTGTTCAAAAACTGGTTTACTTTATCTTATTGTCAATTTCTATTACTAATCTTTTTTATTTATAAATTGGTATTAGGTAAAATCATGTGTCCTTAAAACTATATTGTAAGTTTAATTGTGATCCAAATTTTAGGGTAAACAGTTTGGCGCCCACAAGCAATACACACTCACGCCGATAACGGCCTCAGTTTCCATGGAAAAAACGATAATATAGCCACCCCAGGGATCGAAGTACCTCAAGTTGGCCAAGAGGAAGTGCCAATCGCAGACCCCATTGACGTCAGTTCGCATGTCGCCCTAAATACAAATCTGGGCGTTGATCCTGAAGGCAGCGTTCACGAGGAAATTTGATTAGGTGGTCGAGGTACGTAGGGAAGAGAAGACGGTGGAGTCATCCTCCAATTGATATTCGAAGTGCTATAGGCTTAAGAAGTCGCAATAGCGCAACTACAGAATCAGTATCGAGCACCAAGTGGGATCGAACCAAAACCTGTACCAGAAGCAGTTCATAGGACCAAACCTATACCAAAGAGACCAAACGCTAATGACTCGGGGGCTGACCCTGCTATTATTAAAATGCTCGAATAGCTCACTAAACAAATTGAATCAGGAGCAAAGAAAATTGAGGCAAATGATAAAAATATAGAAATATACAACTCTCGAGTTGACAAGATATAGGGGCACCACCGATTCTAAAAGGCTTGGATTCGATGAAATTCATGCAGAAGCCTTTCCCTCCAAGTACGCCTCTGAATCCCATCCCAAAAAAATTTCGCATGCCAAAAATTCCCAAGTACAGTGGGACCACCGACCTTAAAGAGCATGTTACTTCTTATACATGCGCAATAAAGGGTAATGGCTTAGAAGATGATGAGATTGAATTTGTTCTATTGAAAAAGTTTGGAGAAACTTTATCGAAAGAGGCAATGATATGGTATCACAATTTGCCGCTCAATTCCATCGATTCCTTCACCATGCTTGCAGAATCCTTTGTTAAGGCACAAGCCGGAGCAATAAAGGTTGTAACTAGGAAGTCGGACTTTTCAAAATGAAACAAAAGGACAACGAACAAATGAACGAAGTTCGATAATATCACGACAATTAAAGCATAATTTAATTGAATATCCAGTTGTGACCTGGGCCGATGTACATAGTCGGTACTAGTAAAAGATTAGGGTCGAGGATGATCAATTAGGAACCCATTCCGACTCCGCACAAAGGGACATTTACAGAGAACCCCGATCTAACATAGATTAGTACTAATTGTACGGCGTAGATCATAGAAACAACGGCCCAGGATGTAATACTATTCGAAATGATCGAAGGAATGACTGAAGATAGAACTCAGGAGGGCTCATGAGTAAAAGTGGCTTCAATAAACATGTCAAGCCTATGGAAGCACCACGACTATCAGAATACAACTTCAGCATCGATGCATCGGGTATAGGTGGCCCATACCCTTGCAGACCGATCTAGATCATAGGAACCCTAATCAAATATGCAAATACCACGGTACCCATGGTCAAAAAACTGATAACTGTAGACAGTTGAGGGAGCAAGTAGCTCGTTTATTTAATGAGGGTCATCTTCGAGAATTCTTGAGTGGCCGAGCTCAAACTCACTTTAGAGACAAGGATGCAAACAAGAAAAATGAACAGAAAGAACAATAACACATAATTCATATGATCATCGGTAGGGTCGATATTCCTCAAGGACCGATATATAAACGCACTAAGGTAACAATCACGAGGGAAAAGTGGACTCGGAATTACTTAAAGAAACCTTGTCTTTCAACGACGAGGATGAAGAGGTGATCGAACAACCTCATAATGACGGACAGGTAATATCTATCCTTATAAATATAATTCAAGTTAAACGTGTGTTAATTGATCCAGGTAGCTCGGAAAATATTATTCGAGCAAGGGTCGTAGAGAAACTCGACCTCTAATATCAAATTGTGCCCGTAACTCGAGTACTTAATGACTTCATTATGGTAAGAGAAATCACCAAGGGGGAAATCATATTGCCAGTAAATATGGCCGGGACCATCCAAGAAATGAAGTTCCATGTGATCAAAGGTGACATGAGGTACAAGGCGCTACTATGAAGGCCTTGGATCCATAACATGAGGGAAGTTACCTCGATGCTTCATCAAGTCCTGAAGTTTCCAACAACAGAGGGAATCAAAACTGTGTATAGTGAACAACCTACCACCAAAGAAATATTTACAATTGACGAAGTAGTACCGGTATCGGCACTTCCATCAAAGGGATCAGAGCCAAAGGGAAAACAAGAAGTCAAATAGTAACCTCAGTCATTGGCCTCGACCCAATCGGAGGAGCAAGAAACCTTCGAGGATGAGGATTACATGATACCTCGAACCTTCATAATCCCCAACGACTCTGATGCAACGAAGTCAACGGTCGATGAGCTGGAACAAATCATATTGATCGAACATCTGCCCGATAAAAAGGTATACCTGGGCACAGACCCCCGAGCTCAGGAAAAAATTCATTCACATTTTTTAGATAACATGGATTGTTTTGCTTGGTCCCACCTAGATTTGACAGGGATCCCACCGAAGATCACTACCCATCGATTGAGCTTGGATCCAAAGTTTCGACCAGTAAAGCAAAAGAGAAGGCCACAGTCCGAGGTTAAGCACGCATTCATCAAGGACGAGAAAATAAAACTTCTAAATATAGGATATATTCGAGAGGTGAAATATCTCGAATGGTTAGAAAACATAGTTGTAGTCCCTAAAAAGGTAAACAAACTTAGAATTCGCATAGACTATAAAGATTTGAACAAAGCATGCCCTAAATATTCCTTTCCTTTATCTAATATTAATTGCATGATCGATGCCACGTCCGCCCACGAGATTCTTAGTTTTCTCGATGCCTACTTCGGGTATAATCAAATACAAATGAACCTAGAGGATTAGGAAAAAACTTTGTTCACCACTACATAAGACACCGATTGCTATGCCACGGCCGCCCACGAGATTCTTAGTTTTCTTGATGCCTACTTTGGGTATAATCAAATACAAATGAACCTAGAGGATTAGGAAAAAACTTTGTTCACCACTACATACGACACCTATTGCTATAATATAATGTCGTTTGGACTAAAAAATACTGGTGCTACTTATCAACGCCTAATAAATTGAATGTTCGAAGAACAAATAGGTAAATCAATAGAGGCATATATTGATGATATGCTAGTCAAGTCCCTACGAGCAGAGGACCATTTATACATTTGCAGGAGACTTCGACATACTGAGTAAATACAACATGAATCTCAACCCAGAAAAGTATGCATTTAGGGTCGGTTCGGGAAAGTTCCTCGACTTGATGGTATCAAATCGGTGAATCAAAATAAACCTCGATAAAATCAAGGCAGTCGAAGACATCACAGTTATTGATAATGTCAAGGTTGTACAAAGGTTAACTGGATGCATTGCCACCCTGGGTCGATTTATTTCGAGGTCCTCATATAGGAGCCATCGGTCCCTATCGAGCATGCCATTGCTTTACACCCCAAAGGCGGATGAGCAAACTTACTTATAATTAGCGGTCTCGGAGATAGCGGTAAGTGGGGTCATAGAGAAGAGAAAGGTACGTAATTTCCTATTTATTATGTTTGTCGGACCCTTGGTGAAGACGAGACCCGATACCCACACTTAGAAAAATTAGTGCTTGCTTTAATAAATGCCTCCAGGAAACAAAAACCATATTTTCAATATCACCCAATTTGTGTCGTAACCACCTACCCCTTTTGCAATATTTTTCACAAGCCTGAACTCTCGGGTTGATTGGCCAAATGGGCCATTGAGATCAGTGGGTACAATATCGAGTATCAACCCTGGATGACCATCAAGTCTCAAATCTTGGCAGACTTCGTGGCCGACTTCACGCCAACCCTTGTACCCGAGGTTGAAAAGGAACTATTCTTAAAATTAGGTACATCATCGGGGGTGTGTATCCTCTTCACATACGGTGCTTCGAATATGAAGGGGTCCGGCTAGGCATCATTTTGAAGCCATCCACAGGTAATACAATTAGACAGTCAATCAAAACATCAAAATTAACTAACAACGAGGTCAAGTATGAGGCCATGATTGAAGGTCTCGAATTAGCTAAGACCTTGGTAGCAGAGGTCATCGAGGCCAAGTGTGACTCTTAACTTGAGGTAAATCAAGTCAACAGAACTTTTGAGGTTCGAGAAGATCAAATGCATAGGTACTTGGACAAAATACAAGTGTCTCTGGATGGATTTAAAGAGTGGACCGTACAGTATGTACCTCGAGAACAAAATAGTGAGGCTGATGACTTTGCAAATTTGGGATCGTCGATCGAAGATGATTAACTTAGCTCGGGAATCTTCATAATAATTTTGAGGTTAGTAATCAAAGATGGACACGCCTAAATAAACTCCACAAATCTAACCTAGGATTGGAGGAACAAGTACATCGAAAACTTACAGAATGGAAAGCTTCCGTCGGATCCTAAAGAATTGAGGGCTCAACTCATAAAGGCCGTACGGTTCACATTAGACGAGGATGGAACACTGTATAGGAGAATATTTGATGGATCGTTAGTGAAATTTTTGGGACCAGGAGACACCGACTACATTTTATGGGAAATTCATGAGGGTACTTACAGAAATCATTTTGGTGTCGAGTCATTAGTTCACAAATTCATCAGAAAAGGATACTATTGTGGTGACATGAAAAAGAATGCTAAATAATTTGTTCAAAAGTGCGATAAGTGTCAAAGGTACGCGCCGACGATCTGCCAACCCGGAGAGCAACTCCATTTAGTCCTGTCCTCGTAGCCATTCATGAAGTGAGGGATGGATATCGTCAGCCCTTTACCATTAGCACCAGGTAAAGCTAAATTTATTTTATTTATGAATCACTATTTCTCTAAGTGGGTTGAAGCGCAGGCCTTCGAGAAAGTTAGAGAAAAAGAAGTCATAGACTTCATCTGAGACCACATTATATGTCGATTCTTGATGCCTACCGAGATCGTATGCGACAATGGAAAGCAATTCATTGGCAGAAAAGTGACAAAGTTTATCGAAGACCACAAAATAAAAGGATCCACTCAACGCCGTATCATCTTAGTAGGAATGGACAGGCCGAATCGACAAATAATATCGTCATACAAAATTTGAAGAATAGATTGAATGAGGCTAATGGAAAATGGAGAGAAATATTGCCTGAGGTCCTTTGGGCGTATCGAACAACGTCAAAATCCAGTACAGGGGCAACACCATTCTCTTTAGTCTACGGTGTTGAAGCTCTGATCCCGGTTGAAGTCGGGAACCTAGCTTCAGGTTTCAATATGCAACGAAAGAGTCAAACCATGAGGCTATGAACACGAGCCTCGAATTGCTAGATGAAATACGATAATCCACCCTTGTTCAAATGGCCGCACAAAAATATCGGATCGAAAGGTATTATAATCGAAGAGCCAATCTTAGACACTTCAAAATCGAGGACCTAGTTTTGAGAAAGTTCACTCTTAATTCTCGAGACCGAAATGAAGGAAAACTTGGCCCGAACTAGGAGGGTCTGTATCAAGTCGTTGAAATTGTCGGAAAGGGTCCTACAAACTTGGCGCATTAGACGGTGAGCAATTACCAAAAAATTGGAACGTATCACTCCTCAAACGATATTATTTTTAAGGTATGGCCTTCTCTATTTTTGTTTATATTTTATACTAACCAATTGCAGGTGTTCAATCGAAGACATTGAAGAATCTTCATCACAATTTCCTTAGGTCTAAAATCACGCATTGCACTCTTTTTCCCTTAGTCTAGTTTTTTCCCAAATGGGTTTTTCCCGCGATGTTTTTAATGATGCAACCATTGTTCGTACTAACTTAGAGCAATTCAATAGTATCTGAGGCTTCTTTACAATCACCCTCGAATATTGGGGGGCATCACCTTCGGATGTCATGTCAACTTTGTTACGAGGAAGATACTTCGTATAAATTGGGTCTCGATAGGTAAAACTTTGTAAAGGCCAAACGGTCGAACGAACCATGCCTATGTAGCTCGAGAAAAGACAAACAAGTACGCATGTATAATCTATTGAGAAAAGTATTTTTTTTTCAAATATTGCGTGCCTCAGGGAGATTTTTACTTTACAATTTCATACTTTTAATCTATTGTGAAAACAGGCTTAAGGAACGATCACAGCTGAAGTTCAAACAACTCGAGAACTGCCGTCTGAAAAATCGATGTAACTAAATTATTAAAGTCTCGAGATCATAAGACCTTAAAAAGCAAGCCCTAGTTTTTATAGGCCACGGCCACCCCACTCGGGGACTAACATTTTGAACAAACTCGAAGTATAATTGAGAAACAAGCAAAAGAGGCAAATCTCAATTTAATGGATACGGCCAAACTAACATGGATTCCGTAATAAAAATAGGCCTTCTATTATCTTCACAAAACCAATTAAAAAAGGCTACCCTCGGAAAAATTATAAAGAGTTTCGATATCATCAACCCTCAAAAACCCTAAAGGGGTACCAGATTGTTCGAACTCTCGAACAAGCTTATTTCACGCTAAGGTGTAACGAATAGAAGGGTTTCGATGACGCTAACCCTCGACGGGTGCAGATTTATCTCGTGCTAAGGCATAACAAATTTTCATATGATTAACTTTTAAGCTGAAAAGGGAGAAAAGCCATTCATTTTAAAGGCCATATTGACCTGACTCAAAAACTTAACGACCATTTTATTTTTCGAGTTCCAGAAGTCATACTCACTCGACTAAAACCTAAGGTTCATCCTATTTCGAGTCCATGCGAGTATTCACTCGACTATAAAGATTACATTAGTCCAACTTCGATCAAATTGCCTTAGCCTCGTACTCATGAACAAAATTTTCACAAGGCATGAACAAAACGGAATTTTCACAAAGCAAATTAGAATAAAGACAAGTCAGAAAGCAACGAGATCTTTTATATATGTCAAAATATTTACAAAGACCAATCAGAGTCCTACACAAAAATTAAAAAAAGAAAAAACATAATTGCTTAATTTTCCTGGGGAACTACATCTTTGTCGTCGGGATCTTCTTCGCTATCAGATCCACTTACGCTTCCAGAATCATCATCATTGGAAGAGACCAGTGCTATGGCTTCGGCGTTAATATCTTTTGCACTTTTTATCTCTGTAGAGATATCGAAACCACGAGCAAGGATCTCCTCAAGATTTTTCCCTTCGGGTTTGGCACTTGGCAAGCTCGACAACCCAAAAAGCTCGATTTCGAGCGGCCTCGGCAGATTCTTTTTCTTGGGCATGAGCAGCTTCAGCATCAGACCGGTAGACAGCCACGATCACCTTTGCGTCATCCTTTACTTTTCACGACTCATATTTCACGACCGAAAATCCCTCTGAAAGAGTCGTGATGGAACCTAGTCTCTAAATTAGGTAAGCCTAACATTTGCAAAAATAACTTTAGTATTCATTAACTTCAAATTAAGTAACTCTCAATAAATCACAATTCCCAAAACCGGTGATATAAGTCATAAGCCTTTCTAAAAATAATTATACAAAATAAATACAACACTGTTCTAGAACGATAAAGAATCAATGGAACGTAAATATAAACGAAGGTGACTCCGAGGCTTGCAAACGCAACAACAAGTTACCGTGAGTCTCCACCGCGATGACCCACACAGCTACTATCGATCAATACCTGGATCTGTACACAAAAATGTAAAGAAGTATAGTATACCACGGCGGTGCCCAGTAAGTATCAAGACTAACCTCGGTAGGGTAGTGACGAGAAATAGTCAAGACACCTACCGGTCAAATAAAATGAACAGGATATGATAATACAACATCGAGATAAAGATAACGAGGTAATATCAACAATGGAAAGAAATCAAAATACTAACAGTAAGAACCATAACGGGAGAACACGGGTAGTAACGATCTGTAACCAAGTAAATCAACACTAACATAATAGGAACAAAGACAAGTAAGAATGTATTCAATTAAAGAAGGAGATACCTACTCAATCAATCACATCATGTTTAATACACAATCCCGACCATCTCAATTCTCGATTTCTCATATCATACTCTTGACTTCTGAACCTTCCGCACACATGGCACTTTGTGCCCCCATATTTTCCATCTCAATTTTAACAGCGGAATCCACATGCTATACAATACATAATGTCCATACAATGCACTCAATATTTCCAAGAAGTCTTACTTACCTAATATAAGTAAAATTATAATGTTTAAACTAATTGGGAAAGCCAGCGAGAAAAGATGAAATTGTTTCTTTTGAAATCATTTGAGTAAAGAAAGTACCCCTTTTAATTTAAAAATATAACATTGAATGAATTATTACATTTAACAAGATATTTAATCACTTAAAACTTAGTAGAAATTCCTTTTTAAGTAAAATACAACCTCATACGGTTTAAGGGGGTATAATTGAGAAACTAATTGAATTACGGTTGTAACAATTATTGAAGTTTGAAGTATCGGAGTAATATATATATATATATATATATATATATATATATATATATATATATATATATATATATATATATATATATATATATATAT
>MU730541.1:69017-82530 GCA_026770625.1 Nicotiana glauca
ATATACATATACATATACGGTGAGGTATTGAAAATATTGTAGGTTCTAACACAAAGGATCACAGCAATAAAGGAATTTAAACAGTTTAAACACTTGGATTGATAACAACAAATAAACACAACAGCAGAAAGTGCAAGACATCACCCT
This sequence comes from Nicotiana glauca, assembly GCA_026770625.1. Taxonomy (NCBI): domain Eukaryota; kingdom Viridiplantae; phylum Streptophyta; class Magnoliopsida; order Solanales; family Solanaceae; genus Nicotiana; species Nicotiana glauca. The sequence continues at coordinate 69,165 of MU730541.1, forward strand.
TCGTGTTTTTACTCTCATCCTAACCATAAGAATCAATATTCACTTTTATTCTTTCTTGTTGCGGCGTGCAACCCGATACCAATCATATAGTACTGTTGCGACGTGCAACCCGATCCAAATCATATACTATTGTTGCGGCATGCAACCCAATCCAAATCATAGAATGATGTTGCAGCATGCAACCCGATCTAAATTATATAATATTGTTACGACGTGCAACCCGATCCAAATCATATAATGATGTTTCGGCGTGCAACCCGATACCATATAATATTGTTGCGGCGTGCAACCAGATCCAAATCATATAATGATGTTGCAGCGTGCAACCCCATCCAAATCATATAATGATATTGCAGTGTGCAACCCATCCCATATAATATTGATGCGGCATGCAACCCGATCCCAATATATAAATCAACACTAATCGCAAAAGAATCCCGGCAAGTGAACAATAAGGAAACAACCATATCCCGGCAAGGGAGTCACCAACAAAAATAAACACATCCCGATAAGGGAACCAACAGTAAGGATTAAATATGTCCCGGCAAGAGAATCAACTATGACCAAACTTGTACTGATAATTAACTTCACAATAAAATACTAACTAAACAACAAGACATAATAAGCACGTGATAACTACACCGGTAACCACAACAATTGGACATTTAACCTATTTGCACGAAGTCATAGAGGAACTCACAATCAAGAAGTATCAAAACAACAAGGATGGCAATCACTTCAATTAAGGCAATTAAGGGACAATGCAACACGTAGGAATTCGAGGAAAGCTAACAACATCATATGGAGCATATAGAGACAATTTAAGCAATTATTAAACTCAATCATAATGAAATACTCTTCACATAGTGAACATACGGACCTAAGAAACCTAGAGCATAATTCCCACAAATAAGTCCGAGCACACACTCGTCACCTCGCATGCACGGACTAAAATTCAATTCTAAGGGGAAGTCCCCCATACAAGGTTAGGCAAGATACTTACCTCAAAGACGACAAACCGATACTCTAAAATGCACTTCTCGGGTGAAAAGACCTCCGGACAGCTCAAATCTAATCAAATTAACTTCAAAGCACAAATAAAACATATAATAAGCTATTCCGGATCATAAAGTCTCAATCTTTAACAATATCCAAAAATTGGTCCAAAAGTTGACCCCCAGGCTCGCGCCTCGGAACCCGATAAATTTTACAAAATTCGAATACCCATTCCAATATGAGTTCAACCATACAAAATAATTCCTATACCGTTTGGCCCCTCAAATCATGATTATTCATTTTAGGAATTTTCTTCAAAAACCAACATTTTACTTAACCCAAATCCCAAATTAAATGATAAAAATAAAGACAAATTCATGAAATATAATCAATTCTAGGTGAAGAACACTTACCCAATTATTATTATTGAAAAAGCCACAAAGAATCGCCCAAAACCGAGCTCTAAAACTCCAAAAATGTTAAAAATGGCCTAACCATCGATTTGGAAAACTTATATTCTACCCAGATATTAAAGCATCGCGAACGCAGAGGAAGTATCGTGTTCGCGAAGAAGAAAAATGAAGGCTGCCCAGATGTGCTTCGCGAACATGACAGCACGCATGCGAACGCGAAGAAGGAAAATATTATGGCCCAGAGATTGCTCTTCGCGAACGCGTGAACTAGTACGCGAACGCGAAGAGTGGAATTGCATAACTACACGAACGTGTGAGGGGGACGCGAACGCGACGAGGGATAAAACAGAGCTTCACGAACACGAGGAGTGCTACGCGAACACGAAGAAGAATTTCCAGGTGGTCAGCAACAAAGCGTCACGTACGCAAAAGGCTGTTCGCAATCACAAAAGAGGATACAAGAAGCAAAAAACAGCAGTTCAAAAACAAGGGAAAATGACTCATAGCCCACCCGGAACACACCTGAGGCCCCCGGGACCCCGTCCAGACATACAAACAAGTCATATAACCTATCAAGGACTCGATCGATGTATCAAATCACATCAAACAACGCCAAAACATTGAATCACACCAAGAATCGAACTTAGGAACTTTCAAACCTTCTAACTTCTAAAACCAATTTAACCCGGAATGACGCCAAATTTTGCAGACAAGTCCAAAATGACATACGGGAGCTGTTCCAACTCTTGGAATCGCATTCCGACCCCGATATCAAAAAAGTCAACTATGAGTCAGACTTCTCCATTTTTCAAACTTTAACTTTTTCAAATTTTGCCGAAACACCTCAAATTACTCTACGAACCTCCAAATCCGAATCCGGACACGCGCCTAAGTCCAAAATTACCATACGAAGCTATTGAGATCACCTGCGACCCATTTCGAGGCTGTTTACTCAAAAGTCCAATTCCGATCAAATTTTCACTATTTAAACTCCCAAAACTAGGTTCCTTCTTCTAATCCAACACCGATTCATCCGAAATCTGAATCCAACCATGCACACAAGTCGATATACATAATGTGAAGTTTCTTGAGACCTCAAACTACCGAATCGGGGAAATTTGCACAAAACGACCAGTCGGATCGTTACATCGAGCCTCGAGCTCCTCTATCTTCTTGGCTTGAGCTGAGCTTTCCTCCTTCATTCCTTGAAAATGAATTTCGACCGATGAAAGTTGTGCTCGAGCAACATCTTTCTTCAAGGCAAGGCGGTCCATGTTTTGTTTCCACCCCAAGATCTCTGCCATCATCAAGTTAATCTCCTCACAGAGTTGTTCGATCTTTTTGTCTTTCTGCTGAACTTGTAAAATCAAAGTATTAGTCATCATCCCTAAAATAATACATTGAGATTCTAAGACTTTAATTACTTGCTCAATCAGGTCAATCTTCTCTTTATGAGTCGTGGCCAATTCGGCTCGAAGGTCCTTGATCTCCTTTTCTTTTTGCCCGTTGAGACGTTTGAGGGCATTTCTCTCCTCTGTAAGCTTTTGAAGATCAGTCTCGCATCAGCTTAGCTCTGCTCGGGATTTAGAAAATGTATCCCGATGAATTTTCAAGGCCTATACAGAAAGAAGAAAGGAAATTAGACAAAAAGAAATAAATACAAATGTGATATCGATGAAAGGAGTTGAGACTTACCCGACTCAAGAGTCGTTGAGACTCATCAAAGAGACTCGATGCCTCACTCAGGTCGGTGGCATCTTCAACTCCTATAATGCAACCACGGAAAAGGTCCTTCCCTTCGTGGGCTCCTTCCAAATTGGGAGTCCTCGCAGCTTGAGCATCCTAACCTCCTCTAAAATGCAGGAGAGTCGGCGAGTCTCCGATCACTATTGCTCCAAGTGAATCACTTGGGGTGTTCCCTTCATTTTCAAGATCCTCGGAGCAGGCCCCTTCGGACATACCCACCGATAGCTCACAGGAGACGTCTTCAGTTTTCAATAACTCGGGGACTTTGCCCGGGCCCTCTTCCAAGGCCCCCTCGGTTCAAGGCTAAATCTCTTCAACCTTCGCCGACTCAACGGCCTTTGGGACCTCGGTGTTTTTCTTTACTTGGGAAACCAGTTCAGAACCGTCGTCTTCATCATCTTCTTCTTCCTCTCTTAGTCGCTGAACTACCTCAGTAGGTAGAGGGACAGTGTCAGTCTTCGGCTTACAAGACTTATTTATCTTGGGCTTTGGATCCTTGGAGGTCGAGACCCATTTTCTCTTTTTATCCTTCGCCGGTTTTAGGGCCGGGGGCGAAACCTCCTCCCCCGAACAGGGATCTCATGACAACATCTTGTCTGAGGCCTGTATGAAAGGAAATCAAGTGAGTATGAAAAGAAATATTTTAGCAAAAATCATCAAGTGGCTTACCATTATTTTTGGCCTCCCATCAGCCCAGCCCCTTGCCAAATCATGCCATGAGAGCTCAACGTACGAAGAGGTTGAAGCCAGATTCCGAACCCAGCTCTCGAGGTTAGGAATAGCACGGGACATCCAAGAGATTTCTACATCATATAAAGGGGTATCGATGAGAAGAAGCAAAGGAAAAAAAATAATAAATGGAAGCTATGGATGGGATTGTACTTACGGTTCATATTCCATTCCTCGGGAAATGTCATCTTCTCGGCCAGGATTAGGTCGAAAGTCTTCACTCGAACGAACCTCCACGTCTATCCTTGGTCCTTGTCCTCATCTATGCTCGATAAAAATACCTTGGTAGCCCGACGCTGAAGTCTTATTAACCTACCTCGATAGAGGAGGGGGTTGTACAACTTGATGAGGTGGTTGAGGATAAAAAGCATCCCTTCGACTTTGCTCGCAAAAAATCGGAGCAAAATCACAATCCTCCAAAAAAAGGGATGAATTTGACCTAGGTTTATTTGATATTGATGGGAAAAATTGATGATGATGGGGTCGACAGGTCCCAACATGAAAGGGTAAGTGCAAACACTTAGAAACCCTTCCACGTGGATAGTGATGTCTTCTTCGGGGTCCAAAATCACCACTTCTTTGTCTTCCCAATGGAAGTCTTTCTTTACCTTCTCAAGGTCGCTCTCAGTTATCGAGCATATATATCTCGACATTAGCTCGCATCGACCCGGGACCAAGGAAATTTTCTTGACCTTGAAGTCGGAAGTAAGGACCACCCCTCGGGAACACACTCCTTAGGGCGTGTCTCCACCGGTATTTTATTGTTGGCCGGCTGCGATGAAGAAGCTTTTTCCTTTTGAGGACCAATTTTTGCCATTTTTGTGTAAGTTAAAAGAGAGATAGAGATGACAAGACTTGGTGTTTGAAAGGGAATTAGCTACAAACCTTGGAGATTTTGAAGAAAAGAAGAGCTTAAGAGATTAGAAGAATGTGAAAGAAAAGATTGAATCAATGAGAGAGGGGGCCTATTTAAAGATTCACGTCGACAGTTCAAAGGCATCGGTGCCTACCACGAACTGATGCTCATTAATGACTTGGGGAATTGTACCAACGGGACGTTTCACTCACTTCCTTCGCTTACGTCACGAGGATGATGTCATAACAGGTCGAGGTATATAATTGAAGGCTCAATTCATTTCTTCTTATTACACTCCAAAAAATGAGGGGACTATTTGTATACGGTTAAAATCGGTGCCTGATTTTACTATTTGATCAAGACTAAGGAGCTGCATCGAAGATTGGCCTCGTAGTGGATCAGACCAAAGCATGAGGAAAAGATACCGAGTTCGAGAAATGAGGTGCCTGTCGAAATCGAGGGCAGTAGAGATCGAGACTAAATAGAGTAGATTTCGAGCAAAGCGCAATAACGGAAAGGCAAAATATCCGCAACCGGTCGAAGATCAAGGCGGAAATTCCAGAACACACCAAATCAAGGGCAGTTGTTTAGGCTAATTATGGAATTTGTTTCCGTAATTAAAATTGTACCATAGATAAGATTCCCCTACTATATAAAGAGGGTTCTAATCATTTTGTTGGCATCTTACATTTTGTGATATCAAAGCAATATAACACTTTCTATTTCGCTCACACTCTTGTTCATCAGCTTGTTATATTTTTAACTGTACTTACACCAATCAACTCGAGGGTATTCAAGCTCTAAGGCTGAATTCTATTCAAACACTTGGTTTGCTTTATCTTATTGTCAATTTCTATTACTAATCTTTACGTTTATCAATTGGTATTAGGTGAAATCACGTGTCCTTAAAATCATATTATAAGTTAATTGTTATCCAAATTTTAAGGTAAACAATGACAAAAACAAACATATACTTGAGAAAGGACACACTCAGACACGAGTGAATGCAACTTAAATTTTAGATCTGGCTCTCGACTTAGTCATCTACTTAATTTGCGCTCAATGCCAAGATCATCCTAATTCCTAAGTCTGTTGCGAAACGGTCCAAAATAGTTGTTTGTGCAGCAACCTTTTTGTTTTTGTGTGTGTGTGGTTGTGTTCAAACTTGACAGGCAATGGGCAACGATTTTCTTGAAGAGCAATTGAAGCCAAAGGTAAATCATCAATTAAATATTATTGAACATCGAAGAATGAACTTGAAAGATTAACGTGTCCTCCTTCGACGCTGTCTTATTAGTTTGAAACTGACATGACTTAAATTTACGAGGCATATCCCATAAAAGTTGTATCGAAGAAATGATATAAGAGCTAGTAGGACTTCGATTAAAATATCTTATATCACGTGACATCGGATTAAATGTGCATGAATTTCTATAGGAAATGCATTCATTTTGGAGTCACTGGTCATTAATAGACTAATGACAAAGGAAAAGAAAAAGGAGAGGCAAAAAAAAGTGAAAATTAAAGAAAAGATTCTGCATACAATGAACGGATGCTTTTTTGACTCAATTATTTTTCATCTTAATCACATATTTTTCAATCATCGAAGTTAGTGCACTTAGTTGGCGATGCTAAAGTTTTTAAAAGGTACTACCTAATTAAGCAAGCTACGACTGATTATATTCCCCTTCTTCTACAAAACCAGCAACTCTGTGAATTCCTCAACCAACGTGAAATACTAAAAAAGCTTTGGCACTTAGGGATTCCAAAATAAATTAATCTTCTATATTATCTTAAATTAATTTCATAAAGATATGATGCTCTCCACTGATCAGGATAGTGAAGGTATTATTTCATGAAGCATTGCGGAATTCCACTTCTAATACTTGTAAGAGAATATTGTTGATAACCCTCTGAATTTTAAAAAATACTATTACAAATTCTAGTAAAAGAAAGTAAGGAACACAATCACCAACATCTCATAAATAAAATTACAAAAAATATTATGAAACAAAAAAGAACAAAAAGTAGAAAAGAAAATGTGAGTCCATTTGCCAATTGCACGTTGCTTCTCTATCCTTTCAATCCGGTATGATTCCATCTCCAATATTAAATATTATTTTAATAACATCTCTCTTCAACAACAACAAATTCAATATATTCTTATTGGCGGGGTCTGAGAAAAATAATATATACATGATCCTATCCTTACCTAGTGAAGGTTATAAATAACGTTGCTCTTGTATATGAAATTTAATAAATAGTATAAATTTTACGATAACCCTGTGTCTTCGACCATTAGATATGAAAAATGTAACAAAATGAAGAATTTATCTTTATTGATCACAAATTTAAGAGAAATTTACCCTCAACAACCTCATAATTAAGAGTAAGGGATTTCATTTATATAAATAAAAATATTATCGTTGACAAGAGGTGTAACGTCTGATATTAGAATTAGAAAAGTGAAGTAAGTAGGTATTCCTATACTGGGAAAAGGTGTGTGTAGAAACTTCTGTGGGCCAAATAAAGGAATGAGAAGGCATTGGGCCAAAGGTTATTACAGATTCGGCGGCCCAATTATTACCCCCAGCCCAACCAACAAATACAACTAATAAATAAACAGAAAGGAGATGGAAGGGGCTGTTAAAATCTGGTAAATCGGTTACACTTTCTAAACTACTTCTTTTCTCTCTTTTTTCGCTCTTCTCTCTCTTTTATCCTAATCCTCTATTTCTCTTCTCAATTTACATGTCACGTTCATGGAGTTATTAGGTAGCATTTGTCTGTAATTCCATTGATGTAACTTGATTGTTTCCCATTGATCAATAAAAGCTCTATTTCTTTCAATTACATCTTATTTTCTATATTAAAAAAATAATTATTTCATTACAGATTTGGTATCAGAGCAAGTCCGAGCATCATGACAGTCCCAGAAACTAGGGCTATTGAAGAAAACGTAAAAAAATTGGAAAATCAACTACAAAATTACATGACAGAGACGAATAAGAAGTTGGAGTCCAATGACTCTAAAATGGAAGAGTTACATCACAAGATAGACATAATGATGGACAAAATCTTCGACAACAAGGATGGGATACTAGGTAATGCAAGCCACCATGTGGAAGGTTTTGGAAGCATGATAAGAATAGTAGAGCATCGTGAGCAACCCATTGGAAGATTTCATTCGAGCAACTCTGCTTCAAAGGTAGATTGTCCATACTTTGATGATGGTGACCCCAGATCTTGGCCGAGGAAATGTAAAAGGACTTTCATTACAATCACATCTCTTATCCCTAGCACAAACTTGAAAATGTAGTTCTTCATTTAAATGGAAAAGCTGAGTCGTGGTACTTTTCATATCAAGTGATCCGAGGTATTGTGAGGTGGTCTGATTTCGTGGAGAAAATCTACAAAAGATTCAATGATTCAGATAATATTAATCCCAATTTGTTAAGAATATTCAAGAGGATTGAACAAATTGGTAGTGTTACTGAATACTTAAAAAAATTTGAGGACCTAAAAACTTGGGTGTTGATTAAGCATCTCACTATTCCTCAAGAATTCTTTCTAGGGTACTTAATTGAATGGCTTAAAGAAGAAATTCGACACATAGTTAAGATGTTGGATTCCTTTTCTTTAAGCCAGGCTATTGGAAAAGCTAGACATAAGGAAGAACTACTTGAATCAATGAGCAGAAAGAATAAAGGGAGTAGGGGAAAGAGTGCAGCTTAGTATAGTATGGCTTCTGGTGCTTCAGGAAGCAGAACTTCTAATTTCACCCCAAAAGAAAGCAACCCTAACTCTACCATATCAGGAAATAAATTGTTTGAGGCCAGAAAAGCTAGGGAAGAATGCTATAGATGTGGAGAAAAGTATTTTTCAAGTCATAATTGCAAATATAGGCAGTTGAATATATTATATAGGATAACTGAACAGGAGGAAGGGGAAGAAGATCCAAGGATGGAAGAGATAGAAAGATCATTAGAGGCTACTGAAGGGGTAATTGATGAAGCAATAAGTTTGAATGTATTATCTGGCACTATCACTATTAACACTATCAAATTGGAGGGAATGTATGGGAAGCAAGGGCTGATTATATTAGCCGACACTAGTAGTACTTATAGTTTTGTTACCAGTAGTACTGCAAAGCAGCTAGGTTGTGTAATCCAAGAGGATGCTTCTATAAGAGTAACAACTGCTAATGGAAGTCGTTTGATGAGCTACTACTTATGTCATCAATTAAAATGGAAGATACATGGTATTGAGTTTGAGCATAAACTCAGATTGTTGGATATTGGTGGGTGTGATATGGTGTTGGATGGTAATTAGATAAAAAAAACACAACCCAGTATTCTTCGACTTCATTGAGTACAGGCTGCAAGTTAGTATCCAGGGAAAGAGAGTGGATCTGAAGGGCTTCTCTAAAGAAGGAAAGCTGCAAGCTATGACAGCTTCTGGGATCAAACAACTCTTGAAGAAAGGGCAGGTGATATGTGCACATTTCTTTATAACAGCTACAAAAGTGAAAAATATTATAGTCATACCTGCAGAGGTCAGATCTGTGTTGGAGGAATTTCCATGAGAATTTACAGAACTCAAGTCCTTGCCACTAAGCAGGAACCATGATCATTTCATTCCCCTGAAACATTATGCAACACCAGTTAGTATCAGACCCTACAGGTACAACTATTTCTAAAAAAATAAAATAGAAAAACAAGTCAATGAAATGCTTGCTAATGGGATTATAAAGCCAAGTCACTCCCCATTTTCATCTTGTTCTTCTTGTTAAAAAGAAGGATAGAAGTTGGAGATTCTGTATTGACTATAGAGAGCTTAATAAAATGACCATTAAGGATAAATTTTCTATTCTTTTGGTAGATGACCTAATGGATGAGCATAAAGGATCTTGTATCTTTTCTAAGATTGACCTTAGGACTAGTTACCACCAAATAATAATGGGAAAGAGTTATATCTTCAAAACTACATTCAGAACTCATTTAGGGCATTATGAGTTCAAGGTCATGCCTTTTGGCTTGACCAATGCACCTGCTACCTTTCAAAGTCTTATGAACTATGTTCTCAAACCTTACTTGAGGAAATTTTTGTTAGTATTCTTTTATGACATCCTAGTTTATAGCTCTTCTATGAAAACTCATGCTTTACATATTAGAAAAGCAATGGAAGTACTGCAGAAAGAACAGTTATATGCCAAGTTGTCCAAATGTTCTTTTGGAGAAGACAAGGTTGAATACTTGGGTTACATAATCTTTGGAAAGGGGAATCAACTAACCCTTCTAAGATTGAAGCCATGGTGTTCTGGCCTATACCAAAGAATGTGAAGGCTCTCATAGGTTATTAGGACTCGTTGGTTACTATAGAAGGTTTGTTAAATCCTATGGCATCATTAGCAGGCCACTGGCTAATTTACTTAAGAAGAACTCATTCCAATGGAATGCAGAGGCATTATTGGCTTTTCAGAAGTTGAAAGAGGCCAGGGCATCAGTTCAAGTATTGGCTTTAGCAGATTTCACCAAGCCATTCATTGTGTAGACAGATGTGTGCTCCACTAGCATGGGAGCTGTGTTGATGCAAGAGGGCAGGTCTATAGCCTATTTCAGTAAGGCCTTACCTCCCAAAAACAGGGGTCTCTCTACATATGAGAAAGAATATATAGTTGTGTTAGCAATAGCGGATAAGTGGAGACATTACCTCCAAGAAGGACATTTTATTGTCAAGACATATCATCAGAGTTTGAAATATATCCTAGAACAAAAAGTGACTACAACCTTACAACAAAAAGGTCCCACAAAACTGATGGGGTTAGACTATGAAGTGCAATACAAAAAAGGGGTAAAGAATGAGGTAGCAGATGCTCTTTCAATAAGGCAAGAAGAATACTGCACATTACTAGCTATGTCTACAACTCAAGCTACTTGGTTACAAGAAGTGATCCTAAGTTGTGAAATTGATCCTGTGTCATTACAACTATTTAGTGAATTGGCCATAGCCCCCGATAGTAATGCAGACAATTAATTACACCAGGGAAGTATCATATACAAACACAAGATCTATATTGGGAGGAGTACTGAGTTAAGATAGAAGATCATAGGAGCACTACACCAATCACCATTACGGGGTCACTCGGGACAGCATGGTACCTACAGAAGAGTGCAATCTATGTTCTAATGGCCTAACATGAAGACAGCAGTATGTAAATGTGTTAGTGAGTATGATGTTTGCCAAAGGGTGAAATTAGAACAAGTTCACCCTCCAGGATTACTACAGCCCTTACCCATGACCAATCAAGCTTGGGAAGATATTTTCTTAGATTTTGTAGAAGGTTGACCCCAATCAGGCCAGAAAAATGCAGTCTTGGTGGTGGTTGACAAATTAACCAAGTATGGCCATTTCCTAACACTTGAGCATATATTCAGAGCTCAAGATGTAGCATATTTATTCCTTAAGGAGATTAATAAACAACATAGGCTTCCTAATACTATTGTATCTGATAGAGATGTTATTTCACTAGCCATTTCTGCAGCATCTTTTCATAACCTTGGGTACTAAACTCAATATGAGCTTAGCTCACCATCCTCAATCAGACGGGCAAACTGAGAGGCTCAACAGATGCATGAAGACCTATTTGAGGGCTATGGTTTTCCACAATCCTAAAGAATGGGCGAAGTGGCTTCATTTGGCGAAATGATAGTACAACACAAACTACCATAGCTCACTAAAGACCACTCCTTTTCAAGTCCTATACGGCTACCCCCAACTCAGTTACCATTAGGATCTTTGCCTAACACTAGTCGACATACAATTGGAGTATGCTTAGCACAGAGGCAACACTTATTGCAGACACTCAAAGATAATTTGACTCAAGCTCAATCAAGAATGAAGTTTTATGCAGATAGACTCCGGACTAAAAGATCCTTTGAAGTTGGGGATTTGGTTAACCTCAAATTATAACCCTATAGACAGGCTTATATTGAGGTACGCAAGAATGTGGAGTTGTGTGCTCGCTATTATGGACCCTATAAAGTCTTACAAAGAATAGGTTCAGTGGCTTACCATTTGGAGTTTCTAGCAGAATCCCAGTTACATCCAATCTTCCACATCTCTCAATAGAAGAAAAGGGTTGGACCAGTTATAGGTCCTCGGCCACAAACTCCAATTTATGACAGTGCAAGACGGGTCTTGATTCAACCAATAACGATTTTGCAGCATCGAATGACTAAGGTGGACAATGTGGTTCGCGTGAAGGTTTTGATTCACTAAGCTAATTTGAGTGAAGAAGAAGCTACATGGAAAGATTGGGGCTACATCAAAAGTCGATTTCCTGAATTTGTGGCTCAGCAAAGACCTTGAGGGCAAGTTGTTCTTTGAAGGAGAAGGGATTGTAATGCTTGAGGTTAGAATTCGGAAAGTGAAGTAAGTAGGTCTTGCTATATTGGAGAAAGATGTGTGTAGAAACTTCTATGGACCAAATAAAAAAATAAGAAGGTATTGGGCCAAAGTTTATTACAGATTCAACAACCCAATTATTACCCGAGCCCAACCAACAACTATAACTATCAAATAAACAGAATGAAGATAGAAGGGGCAGTCAAAATCTGGTAAATCAGTTACACTTTCTAAACTACTTCTTTTGTCTCTTTTTCTCTCTTCTCTCTCTTTGATACTAATCCTCTCTTTCTCTTCTCAATTTATAGGTCACATTCATGGAGTTATTAGCTAGTATTTTGTCTGTAATTGTGAACGTTACTGTGTTAAAACATAAAATCAAAAAAACTGTTAGATGAATAAATAAATTGGAAAAACATTAGAGATTAAGAAATATTCCGAGTCCACAATTTGCTTGTGCGTCCTTAAGGAATTTTAACCCCTTCACACGTTTCCAAGGTAATGGATTAAATCCTCCCAGGATAAAACGGAATAAACCTTTCTGCAATAGTGGAAATACAAACAGCAGGATACCAACGAACTTAAAGAACGGAGCGAAATCACACTTACGAATTTGAGAGACAGACTGCGAATTAGAATGCAGTATATTCAGAAAGAAGGAAGCTCTGTAATATTTTTGGTGTGTTAAAAACACAACCATGCCTCTGAATTTATAGTCAATTATTAGAAGAGGTGTGATGTCTGTTCTGGAAAAGTGCCTGTTCAGAAATTTCGCCGTCTGCCGCGGTCCTACCGCTGTTATGCTAGGACCGCGGCCAAAGTGGCTCTCTGAACCTGTAGAAGGGTTCTGCCGCGGTCCTACCGCAGTTACACTAGGACCGCGGCCAAAGAGGCCCTCTGAACCTGTAGAAGGGTTCTGGCGCGGTCCTACTGCGGTTACGCTAGGACCGCGGCCAGACTATATTTCTGAATCTTCAACAGTGATCTAATATCTAATTAATTATTAAATAATTAATTAAATAAATTTTGTCCAAAAATTAATCTTATCGATTGTTCATTTGACAAATCCAAATCCAAATCCAAATCCAAAGCCAAAGCTGAAGCCGAGCCGAGCGAGCGACGATGACGGCGCGAGGGTTCATTATCTTCAACTCCTTTTAAGAGCTTTAAGAAGTGATTCTATATATATACACACAAATGTAGTTGTCTCTCACCAATG
>MU730544.1:4594-26117 GCA_026770625.1 Nicotiana glauca
TTCTTTATTAAACCGTTGTTATTCCTGGACCGTTTGATTAAACTTTTCAACGGTCCAGATCCATCTTCTTTGAACGGTGTCGTTTGGTTTATGTATTAAGGCTAACCGGCTATATTTCATATGGGCTTGGTCTGTGTATTGTATTAATTAGGCCACTGAAATTGTTATTTGGCCCAATTTCTTTGTATATTGCATTTTTGTATTTATACATTATATTTTCTTAGTATTTTTTCCGTATTATATATTTTTTGTATTTATTTCTTTTCTGTATTTCGTATTATTCTTTGTATTTTCTTTGTATTTTTCTTTTAATTTTTTGATTTTCTAGAATTAAAGAGTAATTAATTTCTATTTTTTGGTATTTTCTAATTAATACAAAAATGGTATTTTGTTTTGATTTTCTTTGCTTTATTTTCCAAAAAAAAACAAATCCTGGTATTTCCACACAATTATCAACAAGTTTCCACACAAAAATCATTTTTGTATATATTTTTGGAATAATTTGCTTGGGGCCAAAATCACGTGCTCACAAACGATACTTAACCCTTATCTGATTCGATCAACAAGGCCACGGCCCACCCGCCATCATGAATATGCAACCCCAACGTGGTCACGACCACTTATTTCCAGCTCACGAAGCTCACAGTTATAAATACTAAGAGAGGAAACCCTAGAGGGGGGACTTCTTCTTCGCCACTGCTGACAGAGAGGGGAGAGACACAGAGATACCCATATTATGGGAAAGTGAAACACCATTGTAAGGCTTTGAACCTCTTCATGGAGAGGCAGACCAAACCAATACTATCAATAAAAGCTTTTATTGTTTCTACTCTTCATTCTGAGTTATGATTATTGTTTCTTATATTTGGTCTAATGGATTATTACGGTTTGCTATGATTTTCTCGTAATTCATGTATATTGTTTTGTACTTATAAAGTGTGTGATAACTTTTGAGTCAAACAAATTGGCGCCGTCTGTGGGGATTTCCTAGCAAAATCGCGTAGTTCTTCCCTGGACCAAAAGGAAAGAAACGCTAAAAAAAAAGAGAAGAACAACCCCGCTCGAACAAGCCAAAGCGGCATCTCAGACAAGGGGAACTCGAAGATCTCAAATCAAGATCCAAGTTCTCTCTCTCTCCAATCTCCGGTAGTGCGAACAAGAAGTAGAAGGCCCCCTCTTTAAGGGATAATCCTCGTGAGGCATCTCCCGTATCCCTGATACAGGATCCGGCCGGAAACCGGCACTAAGATATCTCGAACCGAGAGTCACCTCAAGATAGCCTACATGCCCGATTGGGAAGACAACGCATAAACTGCTCAAGGTCTCAAGTCAAAACCGAGCTTCAACACTCAATACCCACAACTTGGAAACTCAGGCTATGCTCCTTCGCCAAGAAGTTCAACTATGGTTGAAGCGGGACTCAGGCTATGCGCCTTCGCCAAAAAGTTCAACTATGGTTGAACCAAGACTCAGGCTATGCGTCTTCGCCATCAAAATTGATAAAGTGCAACTATGGTTGATCCAGGACTCAGGCTATGCCCCTTCGCCAAAAAGTTCAACTATGGTTGAACCAGGACTCAGGCTATGCGCCTTCGCCAAGAAGTTCAACTATGGTTGAACCAAGACTCAGGCTATGCGCCTTCGCCATCAAAATTGATAAAGCTCAAGTTGAACCAGGTGCGCCTTCGCCAAAAAAGTTCAACTATGGTTGAACCAAGACTCAGGCTATGCGCCTTCGCCATCAAAATTGGTAAAGTTCAACAACAGTTGTACTGGGATTCAGGCTATGCGAAAGTGCAACTATGGTTGAACCAAGACTCAGGCTATGCGCCTTCGCCATCAACATTGGTAAAGTTCAACAACAGTTGTACTGGGATTCAGGCTATGCGAAAGTGCAACTATGGTTGAACCAAGACTCAGGCTATGCGCCTTCGCCATCAACATTGGTAAAGTTCAACAACAGTTGTACTGGGATTCAGGCTATGCGAAAGTGCAACTATGGTTGAACCAAGACTCAGGCTATGCGCCTTCGCCATCAACATTGGTAAAGTTCAACAACAGTTGTACTGGGATTCAGGCTATGCGAAAGTGCAACTATGGTTGAACCAAGACTCAGGCTATGCGCCTTCGCCATCAACATTGGTAAAGTTCAACAACAGTTGTACTGGGATTCAGGCTATGCGAAAGTGCAACTATGGTTGAACCAAGACTCAGGCTATGCGCCTTCGCCATCAACATTGGTAAAGTTCAACAACAGTTGTACTGGGATTCAGGCTATGCACCTTCGCCATCAAAATTGATACAGTTCAACAACAGTTGAACTAGGACTCAGGCTATGCGCCTTCGCCAAAAAGTTCAACTATGGTTGAACCAAGACTCAGGCTATGCGCCTTCGCCATCAAACCCTACGAGCTCGATCTCACTCGAACCATAAAGCTAGATGCCTTCGTCCTCAAATCTAACAAGTCCAACCACAGTCGAACCGGGACTCGGACCAAGCACCTTCACCGTTGAACTCATCAAAACCCAACTGCCAACGAATCAAGGCACGGGTTAGGCACCCTCGCCATTCAAGTAAGTACGCCCAACTCGAACTAAGATTAGGGGCACGAAAAGTTTGGCCCCGGTCGAACTACAAGGTCGCGTTTCTTATCATCACGGCTAGCAGTTCCACCGCACCCGAACTGGGACTAAGGCTAAGCGCCGCTATCGCCAGGAAACGGCTCCGACTCGCTCACCCCGAGTCAAAGACAAAAAGTCGTCAACAATTAAAAACTAACATTCCTACAATCAAAAACTAACATGCCTACCAGAGAAACTCAAAGGCAAATCACCCATTCGGAAAGGGGTCATCCCCGCTTACAACTCAAAGACAAAACAGATACAAGGCAGACAACGGAAAGGAAATCTCATTTATCTACAAAGTTAATTGCGGGTCATCTCTGCTAACACCCGGCCAAGGCCGATCAATAAAAATAATAAAAACAATAAGAAGAATAAAAATAAAAAAACAAATTCCAAACGGCAAACAAGACAAGAAAAATGCATAACTTTTTACTCGGCGCCATCAGCGCCACCATCTGCGCCATCAGCGCCATCTGCGCCCTCTGGCGTCGCCGCATCAAAACCACAATCAATAGGGGCCTCACGAGCCTTTTGACGTGCTCCCTCGAAAGCAGCTTTGGCCACGATGCTAGCCTCCCACAAATTCTTATATACATCACGTTGGGCCTCAACAAAAACCCAAAGTTTGCGAGCCTGGCTGGAAGAAGCGGCCTGGTCTTGTAGGCACCGATTCTCTTCTTCCAAGGCCGTAATCCGGTCCGCCATAACTTGGGCATCCTGCTCAAAAACACTAATCCGCTCCTCGAGTTTCACCTCCCTAAAAGTTGCAGCAGCCCTCTCCAGAGCCAGTTGGGACTCGTGCGCGCGGATAACCTCCTTCAACGCCTCAGCCCTCGACGAGGCATCCCTCACCTGAAGCGTCAAAGCTGCGACTTCACTCTCCAACGCAGTCACTTTCCCGCTCCACGCTGCTGCGGCCTCCGCCGCCTTAGCCTGGCCCTAGCGCTCATATTCAGCTGCAGCCCTCTTCCCCATCTCGAGCTCCTCGTCCATCCGACGGAGCTGCTCCTCAAGAGCACTTATTCTGCCAAGTGCTTGCTGCATCTGAAGCTCCCGCCTCGCCAGTTCCTCGACCAGGACCCGGCTACGGGGATCATTCCTCAAGCGCGCGCGCATCTCCCGGCATCGATCTCAGCAGCGGCGATATTTCTCCAACGCCCACAAAAATACCCCCGAGCAGATGCTAGCTCGACGGATGCTCTCCACCTCCAACAAATAAGACTGCAAAGCGAAGGCAATGATTAGGATAAAAAGCAAACTAAGGCAAAGAAGAAGAAAACCGACGCCATATTACATACCCTCAAGCCCATTATGGCCACCTCGTTCATTAGCCCGATATCCGTGACGTCCCTCAATAATGCATTCTCGGCCTCCGAGCATAGCATCCCAAACTGCGGCACCAAACTCTCCCCTTGGAGTAATAAGTTCAAATCCATGGGGACCTCGAAGAGGCGACACCTCCCCTCTGCACGCACCGCCAAATTTGTAAAGCCTTCCCGGAACATGCGGACGTCATCGGGGTCCTAATCAGATTCGGACTCATACTCATCTCCTGCAGCATCCCTTCCTCCTTCCACCACTGGCGAGGTAGAATCACCCGCTGTAACCACCAACAGAGCACTTGACTCGCCAACCTTAGCAGTCGCTGAGGAACTGCCTCCCATCTCAGCGACTAGAGCCACCAACTGAGTCGCCGAAGCGACGGTATCATCACGGCCTAAGTTAACCGGGGCAACCCCCGCTGTGTGTTCACTTTTAAGGGTGGGCACTGCAGTCGCACTCTCTTCCGCATCCGCCGGAGGGGAGTCCAAATTAATTACCACAGGAGGAGCCGGAGTGAACACGACCCTGCGCCTTATCAGCGGCTTCTCCTCCTCCCCGTCTGATGGTGACTCCGCTCTAAGGCGCATAACCTCCGACGGCCCCTCATCCCGAAGTGCGGCTCGTGGTGGAGAAGGAGCTGCTGAAGATTCAACTGACACCGCCCTCGGTATGTGGCACGGCACCGGTGCTGCAGTAAGCCGAGCAATTGCACCCGGTCGTCGAAAGGCCAACTAAGGGGCCCTGGCACATCGTACCCTTCATGTCACATAAAAGCAAAGTTGATAAATAAAATTTAATTGAAGAAGACCGGAAGAAGAAATCAACTTCTCACCTGTAGCAGGCTTACGACCATGCCTCTCCCAGAAAGATGCCCACGTGCATATCCCCTCGGTATGGGGGTGCACGGCCTCAACCCACCCAGTATCCCAGCTAACGGAGCCAGCGACAAATTTTTGGCTACAAAATTGACACGAGTACAAGACATAAGGAAAAGTATAAAAGAGAATTCGATGATAAAGGAACTTACGTGCATGATTCCAAGCCTCTAGGAACCCAGTGGGGCACGCCACTAAATGATCAGTCCTGATGTAAAAGAAATGCTCAAAAGGGCGAGGCGAACTCATCGTCCAGTGTCGTAGTCAGGCCCCTCGACACACGAGGGCACGCCTGAATCATGGTACCACGAACTCTCTGGGGAGCGTAGAGGCTGAGCACATGCTGTAGTGTGACCACCCTACCGGCCAGTTCCGTATACTTAATAAACATTGCCAACAATTTGTAGAGGGAAGCAGTGAGCTGACCCGGGCATACCTCGTAATAATGACAAAAATCCACCACCAGCATTGGGAGCGGGATCTTAAACCCCAACCTGAAGGGATAGGCATAAAAGACGTAGTATCCCCTGCGGTCGGTGTGGACCCTCTCCTCGCTTCTAGCAAGAACGACGTCTGCATGGGTGGGGATGACCCCCTATTCTCGTAATCGGGCCATCCCAATTTCCTCCATTAACGGGGCTTCATCCACCGGATCCTCCCTACCATCGGCAGTGAAATCAATTATCGGACCTCCGGGTCGAGGTACTATCTCGTCAACCAATGGAACTTCACCGGTCTCTACCTGTTCTGTGCCTCTCATTGCCGGAGATGGCCTTCAACTACCGGAGAATTGACCGGAAAAACTATCGGAAGAGCATCGTGGGAGGAACTGCCTGTCATTGTTGATTCACTAACGAGAAAGGAATAAAGTTTGGTGGACAAGACAAAAGTTATCACGATCAAAGAAAGAAAGATGAAGGTGAGTTAGCAGGAGAAAACAGTTTCTTTAGAATCACTCTCAGAAGAATAATGAAAATATGAGAAGTGAATGCCTCAACCCACCTTTATAGGCAACATAAATGGCTTTTGCGAAACTCAATAGCCATCATTAACGACATGACCAACCGCAAAACGGTTTGGTTCTGCCGAAACGTGCGTCATTATGACAGGCTTCACGAAGCGACTTCTCAGTCACCCACCAGCGTCTCACCGACAAAATGATTGTGACGGCCTACGAACACTGAAAAGATATTCCATGCGCCTTCAAAACTCTAGACGTTGCGAGAAACGTACCAAACATACCTTTGTTCCCCTCGGCCGCACCACACACGGCCCGTTCGCCATAGTTGACGGTTATGATCCAAAACAAATGTGTGGTTCAGAGCGTCACGAAGCTCGATCTCACTCGAATTAAGCTAAAAGGTCAAGTGCCTTCGCCAAGAAGAAGCATTCAATCTTGATCGAACGACGACTTGATAACACGATAACAAAACACTGACGCTTTACAAGGCTAAGGGCCGTCGCCAAAGGGAATTCGGTCTCGACCGAAGCGACAGTCGACCTCCCTATCTGAGTTTCTCAAATCATAGTCGATGAAGTCCACTCATTGAGCTCGGCCAAGGCACGATCTCAATAAGCAGAGGGACTAACTGTATGGGTCAGAATCCGACTCCACGATAATTAACAAAGTCAATCCCGTTTTAAGTTAATTCACGATTGATAAGTGGTACGACCACTCAGAATTAACGGTACTTAACCCTTATCTGATTTGATCAACAAGGCCACGACCCACCCTCCATCATGAAGACGCAACCCCAACGTGGTCACAGCCACTTATTGCCAGCTCACGAAGCTCATAGCTATAAATACTAAGAGAGGAAACCCTAGAAGGGGGACTTCTTCTTCACCACTACTGACCGAGAGGGGAGAGACACAGAGATACTCATATTATGGGAAAGTGAAACACCATTGTAAGGCTCTAAACCTCTTCATGGAGAGGCAGACCAAACCAATACTATCAATAAAAGCTTTTTTTGTTTTTACTCTTCATTCTGAGTTCTGATTATTGTTTCTTATATTTGGTCTAATGGATTATTACGATTTGCTATGATTTTCTCGTAATTCATGTATATTATTTTGTACTCATAAAGTGTGTGATAACTTTTGAGTCAAACATGTTCAATTTAACATTGAACCCATTGTATTTTTAAATTTATGGATTCATACCTACTATTTTTGCAATTTTAATGAATTTTTACTCCGCATCGAAAATTATGGGTTCAGTTGAACCCGTAGGTTATAAGCTGCATCCACCACTAATCAAGATATGGATAAATACAATAGATAAATTACACTTTTACGCTTTCTTTAAACCCATCATCTTGTTGGGTGTGCGAACAAAGTCCCACATTGGTAGCCCAAAAGATTGGGAGTCTTCATATAAGGTTTAGAGATATCTTAATAGTGTGAGACCTTTTTGGTAAAACTGTGCTGGCTTGGCCCAAAGCGGACAATATCACACCATGTTAAGAGTATCTTTGGGCCGTTTTAGCCCAACAAATGGTATCAGAGCCCAGGTTCAGCAAAACGAGTACAGAGATGACCGAGTGATGGTGCAGGGTGGTGCACACACAAGAAGAAGCAACAATCTGGGTGGCACACAGTGAATCTCGAAAATTGACCTGTGAATCGTGGTAATGGGCCACGCGGAACTTAGTTCGAGGGGGAAATTATTGGGTGTGCCAACAAAGTCCCACATTGGTAGCCCAAAAGATTGGGACTCTACATATAAGGTATAGGGATCCCTTAATGGTGTGAGGTTTTTTGGGTAAAATCGTGTGGGCTTAGCCCAAAGTGGACAATATCAAACTATGTTAAGAATATCTTTGGGCCATTTTATCCGGGTTATTACGGAATGGAGGCAAATATGAGCAAGATGATATGTTTAAATAGGAGAAATTATAGTTTTTTGGAGAAGCAAGATGAAAGACTTGTTATTCGTGAAGAAGATGTATCTACCCATTTTTTCAGCTCATAAACCCGAGAATATATCCGATGAAGAGTGGGATTTCGAGCATAAATAAGTATCTGGATGTGTACGACAATGGGTTGAAGATAATATTCGCAACCATATTGTGAACGAGACACATGCGAGATCATTGTGGGAAAAGCTAGAGACTTTTTATGCTTCAAAAACTGGGAACAACAAGTTGTTTCTGCTAAAGCAATAAATGACCTTTAAATACAAGGAAGACAGACCTATCCTTGATCACATAAATGATTTTTAGGGCGCCCTTGATTAGTTGTCTGGAATGGCAGTGAATTTTGATGATGGGATACAAGGACTTTGACTTGTTAATACTCTACCAGACTCTTGGAAAACTCTCCTTATTTCTTTGACAAATTTAGCTCCTGGAGGTAATATGACCATGGAATATGCCAAGAGTACTGGTGTATTGAACGAGGAAGGAGAAAATCTCAAGGTTCGTTCTCACAAATAGATATCTTGGTTACAGAAGACTGGGGGAGAGATAGAACAAGAGGCTCAAGGAATAGAGGTAAAAGCAGAAGTAAGTCAAGGTCCAAATACCATAATATTATATGCAACCACTGTGGCAAGAAAGGACACATCAAAGGGACTAGCCAAATATGGAGAATTATATTTTCCTTTTAAGAAAAAAAAACCCAATTATATATGGTAAATATGTTGTCCTTTACATCATGAGATTGGAAAACCAATTATGGTAAGAAAATCTTGACAAACACCTAACAATTTTTCCCTTGGCCTGAATTTTCTGACAAAATAAATTTGATCCACCTTCTTCACAAAGCCTTCAACAGGTCACATCTCCAAATCTCTACCACAAAATTTGTCTTAACATGCATAGCATACTGGTCAAATTTCTCAGACAAATATAACTATTATCGTCTAATATGTTGCGGCTAGAACTGAACCCGCCAAGGTGAACATGTCTTGAACATTGCTCTGATACCACTTGTTATGTCGAGGAAGAGGCAAACCCGAAAATAAAGAAGATAAGGAACACCAAATTTTAACGTGATTTTTACCTTCGATATGAAGTATTTTCCGTGTTAAAATTTGGTGTTCTTTATCTTCTTTATTTTCGGGTTTGCCTCTTCCTTGACATAACATATCAATGCCCTTGTAATTTATTAAATTTAAAAAACAACCTATATTTTTAACTATACCCTACTTAACAAATTTTTTATTAAAATCAAATCTCGAAAATTATCTCTGACTTATAATTCTTATATTACTAATCTCTGCATTATTATTTCAGTATAACTTGTTTCTTAACCGAAGCACCCATTAATAAAAATCTAAAGCGCCTCTTAATAGAGACGGGGCTAGCATATAACATACAAGTTTACATGAATCCAATAGTTTATTGCTTTGATACGACATATGTATTAAATATTCGACTATGAGTACAATTATTATAGTGTGTACTAGTATTTATTTTATTAAACTTAATATCGAGTCAAATACAATGCTATGAAATGAAACACAAAATACTATTATTCTTTGTGTCTTAATTTATGTGGTATTATTTGACTTTGTACGGAGTTTAAGAAAAAAATAAAATTTTTAAAACTTATGGTTTAAAAGAAATTATTGATACTTGTGTAATCGTAAATTATTTTCTTAACGGTAAAATAAGAAGTTTAAACTAAAACCGGAAGTATGACACCATTTAAACACACGGAGTACTTGTTACTGTCATTACATAACCACGCTCCTAGACCAAAATCCCCCAAAACCGTACCAGTAATCTAGTGTATATACTAGTACTTGATACACGCTGCTACCTCTTCCTTCGTCACAAACCAGAAATAGATCACTGAATCTACTCCCTCTCAACCCCTATTTCCACGCCCCCATCTTCGACCAGCTCTCGTACTAATGGGCCCCTCTATTACACACACACACACAGTGATAGAAGGAGCTGAATAATGGCCGAATCTGTGAATCAAAGATGAAGATCACCGCCAGCAACGCTGAACTCCCGGCGACTACATTCTCCGAATTAGATCTTTTGCACGAACCGCCTAATAATACTCGTAAACCGTGTCGTCGTAAAACGAGCAACTTCACCGCTGCCGGAGTGAAGTTGCGAGGAACTCCGAATGGGAGGAGAAGCAGGCCTGAAACTCCTCTTCTCCGCTGGAAGTTCAAGGACAGTGCCTCTATAAAGGAAGAAACTTCTCCATCGGAGCTTGATCGGAAATGTAGCCGGAGTGTGGTTTCCGCTAGGAAGTTAGCTGCTGGACTGTTTAAGCAGCAGCTTCCGGAAGTCAACCACGGTCAAAACTTAGGGTTTCAGGTATTTTTCCGTAAATTAAATTTTTTATTTATTTATTTTGGGCCTTTGTTATTTGGCTGCTGATATATTGATTGACAGTTAACACTCGTCGAAAAAATTGATTTTTCGAATCTAAGTAATTAGCTTGCATTTATATTATAAGGTGCATTAACTTAACATATTGCATTTAGTCAAACCAAAGGAGTACTAGAGAAAAGTGGAATCACTTCAGTAGTTTATGATGTCTTCCTAGTTGAGATTTCTCCTTTTTAGTCCTTTTGGGTATAACTGATTGTCAATTAACACGCAGGAACATATAAAATTTTGATCATTTGAATCTTATTGATTCTAAAATATTAGCTCACATTTACATTAGTTGCATTACTGTACACTGATTTGGCATTTTGATGAATTTGGTCAAACCAAATAAACCAATTATGTTTGAATAATTGGGAATACCGGAGAAAAATGAACCATTTTAGTAGTCTATTGAGATATTTCTTTCTTCCATGCAGGCTGGTCGGGTTGAGGTGCCGTTTCATTGTCATCATCACAGTAAAGTGCATGACTCTCACATTAATTCAGTGCCGAGTCCTCGATCTGTCTTTGGTCCATTAAATGGCCATTTTCACAAGGTATGTGACTTTTTTTTCTTAGAAGCTTTGAATCTTTTTTTGTAACTGTCTATGCTTATATCATGAAGTTCTAGAGTTGTCAGGGACATAGTCCTATACAAATGTAGCATGTAGCGACACGAGACTCGCCCCTTATATTAGGGGGACGTAATTCTCCTAAATATTCTTTATGTCATCTTAACTGTCTTAACCCCTTTCATGGCGAAGTCACAGAGTTGTCTGGAACATGGACCTGTGCAATGTAGTAGGTGCAAGGATTCGAGATTCCCCCTTATATTGGAGGGATGCAGTGCTCACAGAATGTTCTGAATATTGTGTCAACTGTCTTAACCCCTTATATGGAAAGTCATGGAGTTGTCTGGGACGTGGTCCTTTACAATGTAGTATCCACTTATATTAGAGAAACTAGAGTTATGGGTATATATTCCTATGCGATGGCATAAATGCATGAAGACAAGATTTTAAGGGTAGACTCTTGGCCGTCATCATTCTGCATAACTCTTCTTAATACTTTAATATTTTTGATATTGAAGACTCTTAAATATCCCTGTTTCACAAAAAGACTCTTGATCTTAGTACTTAAACACATTGTCTTCCATTTTATATTTGTTTCTATTTTGCTGATCTAACTTTGTTGCATTTCTCTATATTATATAGCTAGAACCCCCGCTTCAGTTTTCCCACTCTGCTATGGAGGGGTCTACAAAGTGGGATCCAGTTGGCTGGACATCAGCGGTGGAAACAAAGAAGGTATACGGTTATGAGAAGGTTCTTGATCAACAAGTGAATACTGCTTCAATGATTTCTTCCCTTGAGGCAGAACTGGAATGCGCTCGTGCCAAAGTTCATCAACTTGAGACAGAACGGCAGTCATCAAAAAAGAAACTCGAACAGTTTTTGAGGAAACTTAGTGAAGAAAAGGCAGCATGGCGAAGCAGAGAGCATGAGAAAATTCGTTCAATTATGGATGACATGAGAGCTGACTTCTCCCGAGAGAGGAAAAACCGAAAGAGGCTGGAAATAGTCAATTACAAATTAGTTAATGAGTTGGCTGATGCCAAGTTATCAGCAAAACGCTATCTGCAAAATTACGAGAAAGAAAGGCAGGCTAGAGGGTTGATAGAAGAAGTGTGTGATGAATTGGCCAAAGAACTTGGAGAAGACAAGGCTGAAGTTGAGGAATTGAAGAGGGAATCTCTGAAGTTCACAGAGGAAGTAGATGAAGAAAGAAAGATGTTGCAGATGGCTGAGGTTTGGCGTGAGGAACGGGTTCAGATGAAACTAGTCGATGCTAAGGTGATGCTTGAAGAGAAGTATTCCCAGATGAAGAGACTAATTGGAGAGCTAGAATCATTTCTAAGTTCTAGAGGTAAGAGTTTGGATGTGGAGGAGATGAAAAGAGCCGAACAACTCCAACAGGCAGCTGCCTCTGTGAATATTCGTGATATTAGAGAACTCACGTATGAACCTTCAAATCCAGATGATATTTTCTCCATTTTCGAAGATGCTCATTTCGTTGAACCTGATGAAAGGGAGATCCAGCCATGTACTGCATATAGTCCTGCAACCCATGCCTCCAAGCTTCGCACTCTTAGTCCTGATGGTGATGTTTACAACTTCGACAAACATTCTCATGCATATGTCAATCAGAATGATTATATAGAGGAAGAGGGAAGTGAGTGGGAAACAGTTACCCATCTTGAGGAGCAAGGCTCTAGTTATTCTCCTGAAGGAAGTATTTCATCCGTCAACAAGTATTGTCGGTACAGCAATGTATCAAGAAGTGGAGCAGATTGGGAGAGAATTGGTGGTGATGGCACACCAGTTTCGGAAATTAGTGAAGTATGTTCCGGACCAGCTCAGCAACTTACAGAGGTGTCATCTGTATCTAGGTTTCGGAGATCATGCCCATGCAATGGAGACAAGTTCAAAATAAAATCACCAGAAGGAACTAATGGGAGGCTGTCAAACGGAAGGCTATCGAATGGGGCCATTCTTTCTCCAGATCATGGTTTGAGTAAAGGTGGCTTTGGCCCCCTGGACGTAGGAAGCCAGTGGAGCTCACCTGACTCGAGCAATCCACAAATAGCACGCGGAATGAAAGGATGCATTGAATGGCCACATAACACTCAGAAGAAAAGCTTAAAAGCAAAGTTATTGCAGGCAAGAACAGAGAGCCAGAAGGTCCAGTTGCGCCAGGTCTTGAAGCAGAAGATCTGAGAGAGAGTTCTGAGTACCTGAACATGAGGCCTCCTGTCAGTAGGTGTATCAGTAAAACTAAAACAAAATTCAAATATTTTTCCAAGAATAGTCTGCTAACTGGAATTTGTTGGAGAATCATGTCTATGTATCAATAAATAACTTTGTCGTCAAAGCTATAAGAGTTTAGTGTAATTTCAACGGTGTATTATTTGATATTTCTTTAACTTATGGCGTGGGCCATTTATTACCAATATATACACCCTCCACCGAAGTTTCAGTAACAAAGAGAGAAACATTGCGTAGTTGATTTCCCTTCATTCCTCTACGAATGTCCTGTATTAGCCATTATTTGATGGGGAAGAGATTGTCGAAAGGTAATGTTGTGGAATATCGTGGATTAACTAGCACACAATCTCACACAAAGCAAATAGAGAAGAAAAATCAACACAAGGATTTAACGAGGTTCAGCTAAGCCTAATCCTCGGGGCAAAAGAAGAGAGAGTTTTCTACTATGAATGAGAAGAAAAACACAATACAATCTATAGAATCTCCAACTACAACCCCTATATATAGATCCCAAAAGGTCCCAAACAAAGGTTTTCCAATTTGTCAAGGACTGTAGGTTTCCTTTCCCAAATCTATTAGGAGAATAGTTTTTCCTAAACCTATAGGGACTATGGATTACCTAAAAATACAAAGAAATAATTCAAGCAACAAATAACAAATCTTCCCCTTGGCTTGAATTCTCTTCATCAACAGGAAAAACGTCTCTTTACCTTGCCCTTAGCCCTCGCAAGGGTTCTATCCATTATCGCACACATCAACCAATTCTAGGCAATGCCTAAACTTGTTAAGAGACTTAACCTCTTCGGCCATAGCACTAATCCGTCAATTTAGTTCTGTACTCTGAATAGCTTCTGAGTAGCATACCCTAGAAATATGCACTTCTTTGCCCTCTGCTCAAGTTTTCCATCCCTCACATGAGCATAACCAGGACAACGAAATATTCTTAAATTTGAATAATCAGCAGGCGAACCGGACCATACCTCAAAAGAAGTTTTGAACTCAATAGCTGTGGATGGAGATCTATTGACCAAATAACAAGCTGTATTGATTGCTTCAGCCCAAAAATCTTTGCTAACACATGAGTGTGAAAGCATGCTTCGTGCCCTATCACAAAGCGTTCTATTCATACGTTCTGCAACACCATTTTGTTGTGGTGTTTCAACACAAGTGCAGTGCCTCTCTATGCCTCCCTGCTACAGAAATTATCGAACTCAGAATTGCAAAATTCCAACCCATTGTCAGTTCGAAGACGCTTAACTTTTCTTTCTGTCTGCCTCTCAACCATCGTCTTCCATTTAACAAATGTCGAAAATGCCTCATCTTTTGTTTTCAGAAAATACACCCTCACCATCCTTGAGTAATCATCAATCAAAGTCATAAAATTCCCGACACCACTCTTGGAGGGAACTCTATTTGGACCCCACAAGCCAGAGTGTATATAATCTAACTTGTTTCTGGTCCTGTGCTCGGCATTCTTGATGAACTTTACCCTTTTCTGTTTACCAAACACACAATGCTCATAAAAATTCAAAACTTGATTTTTGTACCCATTTACCAAATTCTGCTTACTCAACAAAGACAATCTATTATCACTCATATGGCCAAATCGCAAGTGCCACAACTGAGGCTGATTCAGTTCACTTTTCCCAGAAGCTATAGCAACTTCCCCTTTAACTACACTGGCCTGAAGATGATATAATTTAGAATGTAGTTTACCCTTCATGAGTACCATGGAGCCTTTACACACTTTAAATATTCCATTCTCGGAATGAAATTTATACCCTTGATCATCCAAAGTCGAAAGAGAAATCAAATTTCTCTTTATCCAAGGAACATGCCAACACTCAATGTTTCTGATAATTCCGTCGAACATTCTCAGTTTGATGTTACCAAACCCCTCTACTAGTAGTGGATTATCATCTCCAATATAAACAGTCTCACTCATTTGTTTGTAAGTTGCAAGCCAATTCTCTTGTGTGGACATATGTGGAAAGTAGCACCACAATCAAGAACCCAATAATTTTGTGCATGACTAGAACACATTACACAAACTTCCTCTATATAATCACTATCATTAGAATTATTGCCAGTGTCAATAGTATTTGCCAAATTATCTATATTCCGCTTCCCTCTTTTCTCCTTCAGCTTAGGAAAATTTCTCTTGTAGTGTCCTTACTCCCCGCATTCATAACAGTTTTGCTTCCTTGCTCTAGACTTTGATCTTGCGGTTGACTTTTTCCTGTTAAAGTCCTTTTTTTGTGTTCTAGTGAAATGCTATCTTTCCCATATAGCAGTGTATCGACAAAGTATGATAAGACTGTGGTAAATAATATAACACAATCAAGGCCTGATCCTCACTCTCAATTTTGATATCCACATTCTTCTGGTCCATTATAATTGAATTAAACTCATTATTGTGAGTTTTAACAGGTGTACCTTCGTTCATACAGAGATTGTATAACCTCTTTTTCAGGTAGAGGCGGTTTGTCAGCGATTTCTTAGAATACAGATCTTCCAGCTTCTTCCATGCCATTGCTGCAGAAGTTTCTTGAGCAATTTTTCGAAGAACGCTATCTGTAACGCTCATGAAGATCGTACTCAATGCCCTCTCCTTCAGGTCTTCCTTCTTTGTCTCTTTCATATCTTCAAAAAAATCCTCATCAATTGTGTCACGACGCTAGTTCACCGATCGTGAACATGTCGTGATGGCACCTAGTCCCCACAACCAGGTAAGCCAAATATTGCGGAAAATATAATAATTGCGGAAAAAACGGAGTAACCAAATTAAATAACTAGAAGAAACTGTACTGTATGCCACTCGGCATGTACAACTCAATAACACAAGTCTACTGAAATTCCCAAAGACCCGGGAACTCACGGGCAACACAGGCTATAGAAATGTATAGTATGGCTCCAAAACTCCAGAATATTCTAACAACCGACAGAGAGAAAACTAGATACTAAAGATAGAGTAAGAGGGAGACTCGTCGGTCTGCGGACGTAGCAGATCTACCTCGAAGTCTCTGAAATCCTCCTGCCTCACTGATAGTGCGTCTGAGTAGAGGTACCTAGATGATCTGCACATGAAAAACATGCAGAGGAAGGGCATGAGTACACCACCACGGTACTCAGTAAGTGCCAAGCCTAACCTCGGTTGAGTAGTAACGAGGAAAGGTCAGGGCCCTACTGAGGCAAAAATATAACAATAGCAATAATTAACAGTGTGGAAATCTGACAAAAATAATAAACGCAACAGTGTAATAAGGCAAATCAAGAAGCAATAATAATCACAGGGATAGAGCTGAAACACAGAGTAAACACAGCTCAATATCAAGATGCCAATGAGGGTCTCCCAGGATACCGTCCCGTAGTCCAACTCTCGTACCAATACCAAAGGATCTCCGGGGATACCGTCCCATAGTTCAATCATCAATGTGCAGGGGAATTTCTCGGAATACCGTCCTGTAGTCCCAAAATAAAAGTGCAGGGGGATCTCTCGGGAATCGAACACGTAACCCCAAAGTAAATAAACAAGGGGGGAGCTACCGGAATCCCACATTTATAATCCCAATGTAAATGCGCAATCACAGCCAGAAACAAGCCAAGGAATAACGTACGAAAAACAAACACAGATAGAACTAGCCTAGCATGCTTCATATAGAGCAGTCAAAATAATTTAAGCAAGTAGGCAGTCAAGTCAGTTAAACATGCTTTTTCCTAATCTAACATAAGTCATAACTCCATATAGAACAAGGCAAATAAGGATAAGGACTAAGTTTTCATAGTTTAAGCAAAAAAAAAATGGGTTTTCATCAATTGGCTCAAGTACGTGCTCGTCACCTCACGCACAACAAACTCAAATATCAAGTAAAATCCTAAGGGGAAAGGTCCCCCACACAAGGTTAGACAAGCCACTTACCTCGAACCGGCTAAATATCACTAGAAATTGCGCCCTTGCCACGAGTATCCGACTCCAAATGGCCTAAATCTATTCAATTCAATTACACATCATAAATAATATTGCAAACAACTGATTCCACTATTAAATTTAAAGCTAGGGCGTGAAAATAGGTAAAATAACCAAAATGCCCCTCTAGCCAATATCTCGGAATCGAATAATTTTCACGTTTTCAATGCGATCGTATAGCTAGTGATGCGATCGCGTAGAGTAAAAATTTAAAGGACCAAAAATTGGCCAATGCGAACATAGGGTTGGGCCTGCGATCACAGAAGGAAGAGAAACAGGCTTATGCGATCGCGGGGGAAGGGAGTGCAATCGCATAGAAGGGAAAGGTTGGCTTCTGCGACCGCATATAAGGGAATTGCGATCGCGTAGAACAAAAATAACACCTATGAAAATTATGCTATGCGATCGCATAGGCTCACCTGCGATCGCATAGAAGGAAAGTCTGCAACAGCTGAGCCTAGTTTTCTGCAATTTTTAACAACACAAAAATGCTCCGTTGAGCATCTGAAACATACCCGAGGCCCCCGGGACCTCAACCAAACCTACGAACATATCCCATAACATCATTCAAAATTGTACCAATCCTTAAATCACCTAAAACAACGCCGGACACATGAATTAAGCAAAGATTCAAGCCTAAGAACTTCAAATTCCAACCAAACACACTCTCGATCAAAAACCTAACCAAACCTCGCCCGAATGACCTGAAATTTTGCACACACATCCCAAATAACATGACAGAGCTACAACAACTTCCGGAATTCGAATCTAACCCTCGAATCAAAAACTCACTATCGGACCGGAAACTTAAAAAATTCGAACTTTGGCATTTCAAGCCTAAATGAGCTACAAACCTCCAAAAAACATTCCGAACACGCTCCCAACCCCGAAATCACCTAACGGAGCTAACAGAACATCGGATTTCCATTCCGAGGTCATCTTCACACTATTTCGAATACGGACAATTTTTCAACTCTTAAGCTCTCGTTTAGGGACTAAGTGTCCCAAAACACTCCGAATTCTAACACCAAACATCCCGGCAAACCAAAAATAGCAGAAATGAACTTAAGGGAAGCAGTTAATGGGGGATCGGGGCGTAAATTCTAAAAACGACCAGTCGAATTGTTACAAATTGTTTTCCATAATCCTTGTAACACCAGGGACGATTTCATCCTAATCTTCAACAGACTGAAACTAGAACCTCCGTCAAATTTCTCTATTTTGTAGTTTGTTGAAGACGATGAAGACATCTTAACCCTAAATTATGTGTAGAAAACCGAAACTTGTTCTGATACCAATTGTTGCGAAATATTGTGGGTTAACTAGCACACAATCTCACACAAAGAAAATAGAGAAGAAAAACTAACACAAGGATTTAACGAGGTTCGGCTAAGCCTAATCCTCGGGGCAAAAGAAAAGAGAGTTTTCCACTATGAATGAGCAGAAAAGCACAATATAATCTATAGAATCTCCAACTACAACCCTTATATATAGATCCCAAAAGGTCCGAAACATATACAGAGAAAGGTTTCCCAATTTGTCAAGGACTATAGGTTTTCCTTTCCCAAATCTATTAGGACAATGAGTTTTCCTAAACCTATAGGGACTATGAATTTCTTAAAAATACAAGGAAACAATTCAAACCATAAATAACATGTAAAAGGTACAGAGGAAAAATAAATGCATCGATACAATTCCCAGCAAATTCCAACATGCCGGGGAAATAGCATAGATAGTTTCTTACCCTGCCAATCCTTAGCATAGATAATGTTTGACCACTCATTGGTAGTCGTACCCTCAAACCTCTTCATGACCACTCATTGTTATTATTAATATCGTAAATAAATGAACAATGTATTGAATGAGTTAGATGTGTCCTCTTATTTTTGTCAAGACAAAGACTTAAAATGAAAAATGCTGACATGTTATTTTTGTTAAGAATTGTGTCAAGCATCCATCGTGATCTCCATAAAGGTGTGACGACCCAAAGGGTCATCACCTATTTTTTCTTTTTTTTTCGCACTTCCGAGGCCTTGAAAACCTCACTTTTAGTTGCCTCGATTTGCGTGCGCAATCCGGGCACGTAGCCGGAAGGCTTAAATATGAATTCTGTGTAAAAATTGATGAATTTTGATATTAATATGATTAAAGTTGACTTTGGTCAATATTTTGGGTAAACGGACTCGGACCCGTAATTTGACGTTCTCGGCGGGTCCGTAGAAAAATATGGGACTTGGGCGTATGCCTGGAATCGAATTCCAAGGTCCCAAGTCTGAGAAATGAAATTTTGTGTGAAATTGTTTTTTGAAATTAATTAAGGAAAATGGAAAGGAAATTTGATTAGAAGACTAGGGTATCGGGCTCGTATTTTGGTTTCGACACCCGATACAAGTCTTATATGTGATTTAAGCATTTTTTGTAAAGTTTGGTTGAAAACGGATGTCATTTGACGTGTTTCGGACTTAAAGATGGAAAATTTGTGTTTTATGAAAAGTTGGAAGAAATCATGTGATTTGAGGCTTGATTCTATGTATATGATGTTATTTTGGCGATTTGATCGCACGAGTAAGTCCGTAGGATGCTTTTGAGATTGTGTGCATATTTGGTTTGGAGCCCCAAGGGCTTGGGCGAGTTTTGGATAGGTGTCGAGTTGCATTTTGAGCCTTTGAAAATCGGATATCCTTCAGTTCTGCAGGATTCGCATTTGCGAAGCCTGGGTTCGCAAATGCGAAGTCCCAGCTATCGCAAATGCGAAGGCTGGTTCACAAATGCGAAACCAGCCTAGGAAGGACAAGGTTCACAAATGCGAAGCCAGACCTCGCAAATGCGATGGTCACTGGTTCGCAAATGCGACACCAGTTTCGCAAATGCGATGGTCCCTTGGTAGACCCGAGTTCGCAAATGCGAACTTAAATGTTGCAATTCCCAAGCCTGCTGGGTTCGCAATGTTTGCATTTCCCATATCTGAGGCCTGCAATTTTTCATACTTAGACGAATTTTTATCTCATTTCTTCATTCTTTCACCTCAAACACTCCATAGGCGATTTTTCAAGAAACCTTTCTTCCCCAAATCATTTGTAAGTCAATTTTTACTTAATCTCTTCAATCATTTACATCATTTATCATGTTTTCATCTTAAAATCAAGAATTTTTATGGGTAAAAATGGGAATTTTGGGTAGAACCTAGGGTTTCTTCAAATTTGGGATTTGGACCTCAATTTGAGGTCCGATTTCAAAATAAATCATAGATATGAACTTGTGGGAGAATGGGTAGCCGGATTTTGGTTCGAATCTCGGGTTTTGACCACATGGGCCCCAGGGCGTTTTGGGAATTTTTGAGTAAAACTTTGGGAAATTCATTTTCAAGCATTCAAATTGATTCAATTAGCGTTTGTTGATACATTCAAATAATTTTTGACTATATTCGATCGGTTTGGTGGTGAATTCGATGGGTAAAGCTATACTAGAGGCTTGAGTTGAGTTTGGACCATTCGAGGTAAGTGTTTGGTCTAACCTAAGCTTGAGGGAATTGGATTTTAGCCTCATTTTCTACTTGCTATTTGTCGAGTACGACGTATAGGCATGGTGACGAGTATCTATACGTTGGTGTCTAGCATAACCATGTGTCTTTATATTGCGAATATTCGGATTTTGTTATATCTTCCATGTTTAGATGATGACTTCTATATGTTGTGAAGAGCACGTAAAAGAGATTGTGATATTTAATAATTGAGGAGCGTTGGCTCAAGTTATATTAAAATTGTGAAAGTATATGAGATGATTGAACCCTTTGGAGCATTGGCTCAAGTGGTAAAATGAATTACATGTATGAAATGAAAGAAAGAGAAAGAAGTATTAAATATTTCCCTTGCTGAGATATTTTGTTAAATTGTTGGTATCTCCCTTGCCAGGAATTTGATTGCTTATTTGTTGTACCCTTGTTGGGGTTTAATTGTTTAATTATGTTCCATTGCCGGGATTTCTATTACCGTTTTATTTATTCCCTTGCCCTTGTTTGAAATTGTTGTTTGGGTGAGGAAAGGTCTAAAAGCACAAAGGGTGATGCCGTGCACTTATTATGTTTGTTATAGTTTCCTATTGTTATCAATTCAGGTGCATTAATTGTCTTATTCTACTATTTCTGTAATTCTTTACGTGACATTTCTCTTTACTGTGTTACTTATTATTATTGAATTTATGCCATAATTGGTACATGTGTATGTGAATTAATTGCTAGTTTTCATTATTTGTTTTCCTCAGTGAATCATAATTTTTGTGTACTTGTTGTCTTTTGAATTCGTATTAATTGTTGTGTTTGTTAGAGTAAGTTAAATTTGGAAGAACTGTTGACTTGATGAAATGGGAGCGAGCGGTATGCCTACCACGTGTTATTATGAAATAGGATCGAGTGATACGCCTACCACGTGATATTATGAAATGGGAGTGAGTGGTACGCCTACCACGTGATATTATTAAATGGGATCGAGTGGTACACCTACCACGTGATATTATGAAATGGGAGCGAGTGGTACGCCTACCACGTGATATTATGAAATGGGATCGAGT
>MU730546.1:6139-39590 GCA_026770625.1 Nicotiana glauca
GAAAAGTTCAATTGGAAAAATCAGTGACAAATCAATCGAGCCTTATTAAAAGGAAATTGGAATCAATTACAAGTTGGCAGAACCCTTTTGAAATAAAAACCCTCATATATAAGAACACAAGTGTCAAACAAGAAAGAAAAGATTGGCGTAGATAGTTTCAAAATCATGAGCAAAGGAAAGTTCCAGCTCAGTTTATAGACTCAGCATGAGTTTGAGAGAGCCCAGGGTCCTAAATAGAACCCTAGTCCCGACACAGAACCCAAAACTCGCAAAAATCCCAAACCCTAGGGTTTTAATTCGAGTAGGGTATAGAAAGGAGAAGGCAAATCACTGAAACAGACTCAAGGTCTCTTTCAGAGCACACAGATACAATAGCAAGTTTGAAGCAACAGAGTGAAAAATCATAAAGGGAAGGTTTAAGAAAAGCTCAGAACTCAAGCAAGTTCAGGAGAGAAAAGAGGTGACATAGAACTTAGGAACAGTAGATGAAATAGGTTTAGAACTCAAACACAGGCCCGATAAAGGCAAACAAGACTCAGTAAGAAAATAGTAAAGGAACACATAAGATGGACATGTAAAAACGTGCTATAGGAACCAGTAGAAGAAATAACAGAGCATAAATAGAAGCATATGCGTAATAACGGCAAATAGGAGAAGACATGCGAGGAAAGGATACAAGACATAAGCGAAAACTCATAAAACATGGCATAAACAGGCAGATTCACACAAAGAAAGAAGAAAAAGAAGAAACGGAAATCGTTTTTAAGATTTTGAAAAACCTAAATTGAAACAGACTAGTTTTGGAAAGAAAATTAGGGAAAAGCTTTAAAACCTCGAGTATAACATAGATCTATCACAGATCTAAGAAAATAAAGGAAGAAGGAACCTTGAACAAGCTTTTAGGGGTTTCTTAGAAACCCTAGTAATGAGAAGGCTTGGAAAGGATCTGGCCTGGAGTAAATCTGAGCCATATCTAAGCTCTTGAGGCTCGAACACGTCAGAATAGAGCCGAAGAAGCCATAGGAGCACAGATCGGTGGAGGATCTGAACAGGCATCATTGAGGTCGGACCTCAAAACTTTGAACAGCCGAGGCCTGGGGGTTAAAGAAGGTGAGCACAGGCTGTCCATGGCCTGAGAAGCCATGGACTCCGGTGAGATTGATCGGAGAAAACGAGGGAGATGAT
This sequence comes from Nicotiana glauca, assembly GCA_026770625.1. Lineage (NCBI taxonomy): Eukaryota > Viridiplantae > Streptophyta > Magnoliopsida > Solanales > Solanaceae > Nicotiana > Nicotiana glauca. Next base: position 7,325 of record MU730546.1, read on the forward strand.
TAGGGTTTCGAAAGCTTGAGAGCATTTGACAGAAGGGGAGGGTTTGAAGTTGGAGATCGAAGGGGAAATGAGCGTTAGGGTTAAGTCATGTAGAATTAAAAAGGAAAGAACGAATGAGGGCTGTTGATCAAAATGATCAACGGCCAGGATCTAAAAATACAAACGTATGAGTTTGTTAATTGGGTCAGGGGTCGGGTAAAAAATTGAATTAGGTTGTCGATTTGGGGCCTGATTTGGGGTCAATTAGGTTTAAGATTAAAACCAAATTGAGGCTATAATTGAAATGAAATGTGGCCAAAATTGAAATAGCCAGTTTTCCCCCTGTTATTTTATAAAAAATAGTTAAAAAAAATGATTTTAAAAAGAAAATTGAAGATGATGAACCAATTAATAATACGTATGTATTAATTAAAAAAATATTAGTACTAATTTTACAATTATAAAACACTATTAATCGTAGAATAGGCTATAATTGCATTTATATGCGATTAGCTTTTAAAAATAACGAGCAATTTTGTAAAAATGTACGAAAATCACCTTAATTATATTTTGGTGTAAATATGAGAATAAAATAAATTATTCACCAATAATGATAGTCTGGAAATAATTATTGAATTTTGAATTATTAAGATATACAATAAATTGATTCTAAGAACTTTAAAAAATAAGAAAAAATACCTAAACTCTTGGGAATACTTATATATGCATGAATATACTATTTTGAGAACATTTGTATGTATAAAATACATAGGAAAAAATTGGGTATCAACAGTCTCCCCCTATTTGACTATATGTTTTGTTTGTCGCCTAGATTTTTATCCTTTCTTAAAACTTCTGAAAAGCCCCAATTCCCTTCCCTTTAGGACTAGTAGTCTCAATGCCTCCAGGACTGATAGGATTGGGACGGGTAATAGCATGCAATAAGTAACGATACTATTCTGCTCTTTAATACCTTAACGGGGTGGGAAAAGGTAGACATGGAGATGATGATCACGCGATAACACCATGCGTACAATTGGTTACCAGGTGTTGCGTGGATGATCCATGTATTTTACAAGCCTAGGACCCCCTTTCTTTGTAATTATTTTAGATTGTCAATTTTCAGTTCTTTAAAAAATTCTGTATTTCGTTTCAGTCCTTAAAACTCCTTTTTAATTTTCCGCACTACCTTTTCCTCTAAAAATTTTCTGCTCACTCACTTCTTTGTCTGATTATTTATGTTCAATACTTGATACCATTTTCTGTATTTAGACATTATTTCAGATAACTAGGAAATCACCTATTCATAACTTCAGCATGTTTAGCAACCTTTATGCATACCTATTTGCAGTCTTTATGTGAAATTGTCTTGTATGCTTATTTACTTTTAAAGTCACAATTGTAGCATGGCCGGGAACCACACTAGTGGATCTTTGGGGGTGCCTAACACCTTCCCCCCGAGATAATATCTAGCCATTACCCAAACTCTGGTTCTTCAACTCAAACCCTTCTTAGTGTCCTAATGCACTTAAATCATTAGGTGGCGACTCTTCAAACTCCAAAACCAAATTCCCAAAAGGGAAGAGAGTTGTCCTCCCAAATGTCTTAAACCCAATTTCGCCTTTTAAGAAAAAGGGGGCTTCGACACCAAATTAAATTAATTAACTCCAAATAATAATTAACACAACTAATTAAATACCAAATTAAAAGAAAACTACCAAAATCCGAAGCTAGACATTAAAAATGCAAAAATAAGTTATTTTTTGTGATTTTTAAAAAAAATACTAAATTACTAATTAATCTAAAAATGTAAAATTAAATCTTAAATGAAAATGCATTGTATATTTTTTCTATTTTTTATGAATAGAATAAAATTAAACATGCACACAAAATGCAAACAATCAGGAAAATTCTACAATAATTCCTAAAATAACAATAATTAAAGAACAAAAATCTAGTTTCGGGAATTCTGTAGTAATAATTAATGTGAGGCAAAAATCACGTGCTCACAGCTGCTCCTCTCTACTCGGAGACAGGAAGGGTTTTCGGGAAAAGATAAAATAAGCAATTATGAGGGATTTTTGCTAGTTTGGCACTCCATGAGAATCATTTTTGAAAAGAGTCTGACCGGACCTTGCTTCAAAGGTTGCCTACATATTCTTGGCTTTAAAGAAATCAGGTTAGTGTAGTTCTGAATGTTTTTGTAGCTGGGACTACTGGGAAGCTGTGATTTCACTGTTGTTGCTGCTGCTAGTGCTTGCTGAACTCCTTATTATACCAAAATGAAAAGTAAAAAGCTAAAACTAACTAAGCTTATCAACTACGAGTTACAAGATTCCTATCTATAAATCTTTTGAAGCTTGATCTTGACTCTTAGCTAGTTCTTGTTGTGGACTCTGATCTTAATCTTGATGCTCGTCAGCTGTAGGTGCTGGTTCTTTCTTTAGCTTTGGATCCAGGCGGAACATGTGAAGCTTGTGACTTCAGTCATATCTTGAGCAGCCCGTATCCTTCCCCACTTCAGCACTTTAAGTTCACTTCCTTTTTGTTCTTTTCTCTTCTTTTCTTTATTCTGGATTGAGACTCATTCTTTTGGTCATCTCGAATCCTGTTCCTCGAGGTTAAACCTGCTCAAACACCACAACAAACAAACGAACAAAATTTTTCTGCCCCAACTTTCACTAGAAAAATTTCGTAAATTATTTGTAACTAAGATCTAAACATTTTTTTTAAATCGATAAAATAAGGATGGTATGTCTTTAGACGGAAAAAGATACTAGGGAATGGAGGCCCTATGTCTAAAATCTCAACATAGGGATTGGTGCCCTAATGTTGGCAAAAGTCTATTAGGGAATGGAGGCCCTATGTCTAAAATCTCAACTTAGGGATTGGAGCCCTAATGTTGGCAAAAGGCGAATAGAGAATGGAGGCCCTATGTCTAAAAATCTCAACTTAGGGATTGGAGCCCTAATGTTGGCAAAAAAGGCGAATAGGGAATGGAGGCCCTATGTCTGAAAATCTCAACTCAGGGATTAGAGCCCTAATGTTGGCAAAAGAGGCTACTAGGGAATGGAGGACCTATGTCTAAAAATCTCAACTCAGGGATTGGAGCCCTAATGTTGGCAAAAAAGGTGACTAGGGAATGAAGGCCCTATATCTAAAATCTCAAACCAAAGATTGGATCCCTAATGTTGACAAAAAAGGCGACTAGGGAATGGAGGCCCTATGTCTAAAATCTCAACTCAGGAATTGGAGCCCTAATATTGGCAAAAAAAGCGACTAGGGAATAGAGGCCATATGTATAAAATCTCAACTCAGGGATTGGAGTCCTAATGTTAGCAAAAAGGCGACTAGGGAATGGAGGTCCTATGTCTAAAATTTCAACTCAAGGATTGGAGCCCTAATGTTGGCAAAAAAGGAGACTAGGGAATGGAGGCCCTATGTTTAAAATCTCGACTCAGGGATTGGAGCCCTAATGTTGGAAAAATGGCAACTAGGGAATGGAGGCCTTATGTCTAAAATCTCAACTCAGGGATTGGAGCCCTAATGTTTGCAAAAAGGTGAATAGGGAATGGAGGCCCTATGCCTAAAAATCTCAACTCAGGGATTGGAACCTTAATGTTGGCAAAAAAGGGCGACTAGGGAATGGAGGCCCTATGTCTAATATTCTCAACTTAGGGATTGGAGCCCTAATGTTGGTAAAAAAGGGCGACTAGGGAATGGGTTCCCTATGTCTAAAATTCTCAACTTAGGGAGTGGAGCCCTAATGTTGGCAAAAAAAAAAAAGCGACTAGGGAATGGAGGCCCTATGTCTAAAATCTCAACTCAGGGACTGGATCCCTAATGTTGGCAAAAAAGGCAACTAGGGAATGGAGGACCTATGTCTAAAAATCTTAACAAAGGGATTGGAGCCCTAATGTTGGCAAAAAAGATGATTAGGGAATGGAGGCCTTATGTTTAAAATCTCAACTTAAGGATTGGAGACCTAATGTTGGCAAAAAGGCGACTAGAGAATGGAGGCCCTATGTCTAAAAATCTCAACTCAGGGATTGGAGCCCTAATGTTGGCAAAAAGGGCGACTAGGGAATGAAGGCCCTATGTCTAAAATCTCAACTCAGGGATTGGAGCCCTAATGTTGGCAAAAAAAGGCAATTAAGGAATGGAGGCCCTAGGTCTATTATCTCAACTTAGGGATTGGAGCCCTAATTTTGGCAAAAAAGGCGACTAGGGAATGGAGACCCAATGTCGAAAAAGCTCAACTTAGGGATTTGAGCCCTAATGTTGGCAAAAAAGGAGGCTAGGGAATGGAGGCCCTATTTCTATAATCTCAACTTATGGATTTGAGCCCTAATGTTGGCAAAAAAGACGACTAGAGAATGGAGGCCCTATGTCTAAAATTTCAACTCATGGATTGGAGCCCTAATGTTGGCAAAAAGGTGACTAGGGAATGGAGGCCCTATGTCTAAAAATCTCAACTTAGGGATTAAAGCCCTAATATTGGCAAAAGTGTAAAAGATTGAAGTTGGGAATCCTAAGGTATCATTTTTTTTTTGAATTTTCTTCTTATTTCTCTTTTTTTTTTCATTTCATATTTTTAGTAAAATGCAGGAAAGAATTTGGAGGAAACTTCCCTTTTGGGTTGATTATTGCTGCAAAGCTGTTTGCTTGCATCTCTTTTTCCTTTTTTGGTTGCACCTGCTTCTTGCACGGTTGCTTTGGATTACACTTGTTTCAATTTTCAATCAAAGAAAAATTGTTAATTTGAAACGGTGGTTGGTTTTGTGGCCTTGATTGTTTTTGATCACTTGATCTCGGCCCAACTTCTTTGATGAAGATCTCAATTGCAACTGCTTGTTTCCTGAGGACCGATTTCATTTCAGGCCTTGAGAACCTCTGGTTTTTTCCAGAATTTGCCATGACAGTTGGTCGGTGGAACTCAACCTTTTCGACTTTACTTTGCTTTCGTAGGCCTTTCCTTTCTGACTTCCTTTTCTTCTTTTTTTTTTCATTCATTTTTTTTTATTTTCTTTTCTTCGGAACATTGGGGAACTTTTGGCTCCTCAAACTTTGCTACAACGGCTAGTCGCGTTAGACTTATTCTCTTCCAATTTTATTTTGCCTTTATAGGCCTTTCTTTTCTGGCTTCTTTCTTCCAACTTCAATTTCAGAGCATTTGGGGTACCTTGGCTTCTTCAACTTTTTGCTGAGGCAGTTAGCCATGTGGGAGTCAAACTTTTCAACTTCAATTGCCTTTATAGGCGCTTCAATTTGATTTTCTCCTTCTAAGAGTTTTGATTTTGAAGCATCGGCCGCCATGGCTAGTCGGGGTCGACTTGCAGCCCCTGGCAAGGCTAGGTGTCTTTTGTACATTAGCTCGTGTCAAACGAAAGCCCTGTAAATCAGTCTTGCCATCCCTTCTTTGTCTTAGTTCTGGAATAGAGTTAGACCAAAAGGGATTCAAAGAAAAATAAATAATGGATATGACAATGAATTTAAAGGAGAGGTATCCCTTTCGGGGATTGGAAAGAAGGACTTATCTGGAGTACATACGGACTTCAATGAACATGACATGACTTTTGGACTGGATGTCTGATCTATGTAAAATGTCCTATTCTCAAAAATTCATCACAAATTTGCCTTGAAACCGAGAACCTTGCCAGGACTCTGTCGATGCCGATTGTTGTGAGGATCCTCTTTTCGATTAGGGACGCCCTTTCAGGTTTTCACAAGCTGACCTCTCTCATTTATCTTCTCACCATCGCCTTATAGTGCTCTTTGTGAGTTTTCACTAACAAGACTCTCTCATTTCAAATTCTCTGCTTACCGTCGCCTTATGGTGCCCGTGTGGGTTTTAACCAATAAGACTCTCTCATTTTATTTTCTCTCATTTTGTTGTATCAGATCCAAATAACTCTATCTTCCCATTTTGAACCTTCTTGCCGATTGATAAGAAGGACTTGGACAAGGTTTGGGATAAAAAGAATTGGGATTAAATTACAACTTTGGAACCTTTTGGGCGAAACCATCATCGGACCATTATAACATCTGCCCCAGTTTCCCTTTTGGGGGAATTTGGATTTTTATTTTGGTGTGACTGAACCCTAGAGAGAGGCTGCCTATGTATCCTTTCGGAATCAAGTCGAACTTAGTTCAGGAAAAACTTTGTTTTGGATTTTCTTTTTGTTTTTTGTTTTGTTTTGTTTTCTTTTTCTTTCTTTTTTCTCTCTCCTTCATTTTTCATTTCATTTCCTTTTTTCCTCTCTTTTTTTTTCATTTTTCATTTCATTTTCTTGGTCGTTTCTTCCCCCCTTTTTTTCTATATCTCTCTCTTTTTTTTTTCATTTTTGTATCTTTCTTTTCTTTTCTTTCAATCAAACTTTTTTCAGTAGCTCTTTCAAGTTCCAAAAAGGGTAATCAAAGAAGAGTAACCAGCTCAAAGGGTTTGCAAATGGTTGTTAATATTTGGGTAGCGAGAATAAAAGCCTTCTTCATCCCAACCGGAGAACATTAATGCTACATGGAGGATCAAACAGAGTACCTTCTGAACTGCGTTTGCACTAATAGTTGTTTTAGGGATATTTCCTTCGATGGGTCCTAGGTACAACGCATTCTTTTGGCAGTACTCTTGTTGTAATGCATGGACCTTTCCAATCTTCCTTCAGATGTTTCAACTCTTTGTTTTATTTCCTTAAACCTTATCTTTATTGCGATCTAATCCTTGATTCATTATTTCGATGTTTGACAGCTTTCAGGATCTGGGCATGAAGTCCGCAAGCATGTCATGTTATTGAAATCTGTATTTAAAAGAACTAAAAAGAGAATAAGAAAGAAAAATGACTAAATTAAGAAAAGAGACACTCCAGGACAATGAAATATTAATTTCATTTTATTTTTTTTTCAATTTTTTGAATATAGAAGGGTTCAGATCAGAAAGTAAGACAATAAGGTAAAACATCCTGATCACACCCTGAGATAATCCGGAGGCAGAAAGGATAGCGCAAGAGTGGCTACCGAGTCTCCCGAGTCTCCCGTCGGATGGGGAACTTTTAGGCTTAGCAACCATTTTTTGGCTTTTCTTCTGTCTTGGCAATGGCTGCAATGGCCTTCAGTGCCGGATCAAATCCCTCATCTTCACAAATCATTTCGACTATTGGCCCATTGTTGTGGGCAGGCAACAAATTGTTCATAACAGCAAGAGCTTCTTCATCCCGAAAAATAATTCTTTCAGCTTCAATCAAATCTTCAATTGCCCTTTTGAGGGTCCAACAGTCCTCTGTACTGTGCCCCACTACTCCAGAGTGGTATTCACATATAGCATCAACTCGGTGTGAGGGGGACTCGGGGTTCAGCCGGTTTGGGGCCACTGGTTGCAATAGATCTAGCCTGATTAGCTTTTGGAACAAGCTTGAATATGATTCACCAATAGGGGTGGACTGATTCTGTCACAACCCATTTTTTCATAACAGGTCATGATGGCGCCTGACACCATTTGTCAGGCCAGCAACGCTGAAGTATAATTAAATTCTCATTTTACCTTTGCCAAAAATCATTATAATAGATTTTCCCAACTTAAAGTTATAAACCAGCAAAGATCAACGAAATGTAAAGATAGTTGTACAACCCAAAATAACGTCTACCACTGTGTGTGCCAGAACCTGGTGTCACAAGCTACGGACAACTAGTAGAATAGACACAAAAGAATAATACCCTATCTTACTTTCTGAATCAGGATAGACAGAAATAACAAAAATACAAGGAAGACTTCTTCGGCTGCGGATCGGCAAGAAGGGAATGCAGCTCACCGTAGAAGTCCCAGATGCGCTCACTGATATGCACCAGAATGATGTCCGGATCCACCTGCCTCAAATCCTGTACATTTAAGTACAGAAGTGTAGCATGAGTACATAAACAATATTTACCCAGTAAGTATCCCGTCTAATCTCGAAGAAGTATAGACGAGAGGTCGACTCGATACTTACTAAGGTCAACTAAAATATATATATAAGTATGATGAGTTCAAATCATGGAATTTACAAGCATCGACAGTTTCATGATAGTGGTATAAGTCAAGAAATCTACAACATCAAGTTTATAGTTTATCATATGAGATAATGCAAAATAAAGCATATATAAGCTTTTCCACATTTAACATGCGCACATAATACCGAGGCGACGACCCGAACCAACAGAAATAAACTGTGCACTTGCCGAGGGTCGACGATGAGCCTATAGATGCATCTATTCATACCGAGGCGATCGGCCCGATCCACAAATAAGGATGAAATGTCAAGTTCACACACATGGCACATGCATGGTCAAAAATACCAAACCAAACTTAATTAACTATACAAGTATGCTCATATCCCCTTTTTAAGTCTCTAGTACACACTAGGTGTTCATAACAACAAATTAACATAAGAGATGTATTTAATAGGCATGTTGTAGGTCCTAAGCTACCCGGACATTTAACATAGTAGTAGCTACAAACGGGCTACCATCACCTAACGCGTGCGTAGTCCCCGCCTTTAGCAACAAACACTCAAACCTTAATCCTAAGGGGACAATTCCCTCTTACGAGGTTAGAAAGGAGACTCACCTCGCTCTGAAGTGCACTTCCGATATCAAGAATAAGCCCAAACCCTCAATTTGTAGCCAAACGAGCACCAACTAATTAAAATAAGCAAGAACTAGTCAATAAGAGCTTACAAGGTTAAATTCTAATTGTTTAAGCAATTTCCTAACCATTAAAGCAAGTTTCCTAAATTTCGACCCCGGGCCCACGTGCCCGAATTCCAATATTTTTCGAAGGAAGTTTTTCTCTATCACCTAAGGATCACAAATATATGATTTCTAGTTCATTTCATGACAAATTATAGGATTAAATCTTAGTTTTGATTAAACCCAAGATAATGCTCTAATCTCTTGATTTTTACCTAATTTTAGTGTTAAATCTACCTAATGTTTATGTATTTGAGCTAAAAGTGAGTGGGGATTACTTACCTTGCAATGATATGTGGAAACTCTCTCTTTGAAACCTCCAAAATCGCCCAAGTGTTGAGAGAAATGTGAAAGAAATGAGCTTGAGCTCGTATTAAATGAACCCTTCTGTCCCCAGTTATTTTCGCCTCCGCGGAAGTATTTCCGCTTCTGCAGAAAAATGGCTGCTCCTGCGGCTTTTGGCAATTGGGGCTCAACCGCTTCTGCGGTCTGGGGGCCGCATAGGCGGAACCACTTCTACGGTCCCTGGGCCGCTTCTGCGGTTTCCTAGGACTTGGCCCCTTTCTGCTTCTGCGATTAAGCGACCGCTTCTGAGGTCCAAGAGCCGCAGAAGCGGTTATGACAGAAGCAACAGATATAAGGTTTTTTTTCTTAAGTTTTCAACTTCACTCGAACCTCGACCATTTGACGCTCGGGGCTCCCGAGCCCCGCCCGAACATATCGACAAGTTTGAAATCATGAGGCGGGCCTACTCGAATCCTCGAAACGCTTAAAACAACGCTAAATCAAGGAATCAACCTCAAAACCAAATGATTCAAATCATTGAACCTTCAAGTTCTAAATTTCCTCCTAACGGGTCAAAACGCCCTTAAACCACTCATATTGACACCAAATTTTATGGGTAAGTCTTAACTGATATTTCAGACTTGTACCAAGTTTTGGAATCGAAATCCGAACCCGATACCTATGAAAACAATGATTCCTTTATTTATTTAAATGTTTGAAACTTAAACTTAACAATTTCACATAAAAATTCATTACTCAGGCTAGGGACCTCGGAATTCGATTCCGGGCATACGCCCAAGTCCTATATTTTTTTTGCGAACCCTCAGAAATTGTCAAATTACAATTTTGGGTCCGTTTCCCCAAAATGTTGACCGAAGTCAAATTTGGCCTTTTTAAAGAAACTTAAAGAAGCAACTAGACTTGTTCTTGCTCAAAACTTTTCTAACTCCCGAACCACCTGTCCCCGCAAGTCATAAATTAGCTAAAGCAAGAGCAGGAATTTTTATTTAAGGGAACGAGGTTCAAAAATGCAAAATGACCAGTCGAGTCGTTACCGATTCTTTCTAAAAGGCTCTTTTGGGCGGGATTGTATTGGGATCATTTGGTTGAGGATTATATTAATCTTGGTAAGGATGGGCATTTCTAGGAGGTAGAGCTCGATTTTGTGGATAATGTTGTGGCTACGAGTAAGATTTAGCGCTCATCATTGCATAGGGAGGCGGTTCCACGACATAAGCATCATTTTGAGATAATAGTGTAGTGGCATGATAGGAGGCACATATGATTGGCTGAATGACTTGCGTGCCCCCCTTAAGTTTGAAACCATCATGGCTCCCTCCTCACTCCCATTTCTGTTCATCAAACCCTCTGAACCATTTTGAACATTTGGTGATGTGGCTTTGAATGCAGCATGACTCAAGATTCGGCCCGTTTTTAGATCGTTTTCAACCATTTCCCCAATTTTGATAGCCTTAGTGAACGGCTTACCCACAGCAGACATCATGTTCCGGAAATAGTCAGCCTCTTAGGCCTGCAGAATGACCGTGACCATTCCAGTTTCATCCATTGGAGGCTTTACCCGATAGCTTGCTCACGCCACTTGATAGTATATTCGCGGAAGCTTTCCGCAGTTTTCCTTTTCAAATTGGACAAAGTGATTCTGTTAGGAGTGATGTCCACATTATACTGGAATTGGTGGACAAAATCTCGGGTTGTATCATCCACATATGCCAATGAGTAATTTCTTGATCTGTATACCACTCAGAAGCGATTCCGGTGAGGCTTTTCCCAAAATAGGCCATTAGAATCTCCTCTTTTCCACCAGCACCCCTCAACTAGTTACAATATCGTTTCAGATGAGCGACTAGGTCTCCATGCTCGTCGTACTCTTCAAATTTTGGCATCTTGAAGCCAATTGGCAAGTGGACATGGGGAAACATACAGAGGCCGGAGCATGAGCACTCTTTTGTCCGCTCAGACCTTGCATGTTTTTCAAGCTTTGTTCCAAGCTCTTCATCTTCCGAGCAATTTCCTCTTGCTCGGGATTTTTAATAACCTTTTCTTGCTCTACCGAGAGATCATATAGCGGAGGTTGAGTGAAAGAGTATGGGGTCACATATGTCATATCTGATTGAAGCTATGGACCCTAAAAGGTGAACATCAGAGGCGGTGCCCTTGGAGCCGGCGCCTGGGGCAAACCACAGAAGGCATGTCAGGATCATTGGAGGGCATTGGAGGGTGCCCACATGGGATGAGCGGGTTGGGAACAGGGGCATTGGTAACCTCACCTGACCTGAGGATCAATTCAGGGAACCCAGGGATTGCACTTGGTAGTTCCCTACCATTAGACCAGGCATCCCACATTTCACATATGCGAAGATGTAACATCTTATTCTCTTCAGCAACTGTTGATTCTAGCTGCAGAATAGCCGATGTCGGGCTATCCTCAGGACCTATGATTGGTAGGTTGCTTGCGGAGGCCATATGTGCATTTGGATCTTGTGAAGAAGGGGAGGCTAGACTGCCAACAAAACCAACCACCAAAACCTGGCTATTTTGCTCATCCAACAACCTTGTTAGTTTTGAAGTATTTAACATATAGGAAATCGCACGTTGGGATGCAATGCACCTAACAGTTAAACGCTTCTACCATGTGTTTGAACGGTTGCATGTTTTATCCCGGCCTTAACTAACTCTTTCAGTATGGACCTCTTTTCTTCATCTTTGTTTCTCTCTAATCACTCTTGATTTTTGTTTTGTTTTTGCCGCTCTTTTATTTTTTGGCACCCTCTTTTTATCTTTTTGTTTGTCACTCTTTTATTTATGTCACTCTTTTTTTTTCTTTTTCTTTTTCTTTTTCTTTTTTCACTATTTTTCTTTTTCTCTTTTTCACTCAATTTTTCTTTCTCTATTTTTTTCAGTTTATTTTTCACCCAATTTATTTTATAGCTATGATCGAATCCGATGGGGATTGCCTACATATCATGACCTGCATGAATCAGATCTTGCGTAGTCGGGAAGATTGGGAATTGAGTAAACTAACTCTTTTTTTTTACTTTTTATAAAACTTAGACCATAAAAGCTGTAAGGTGAAAGAAAAATACTTTTGATTTTTTTGCTTTTTTTTGGAATTTTCTAAAAAATGCTTTAAAAGAATAAGGGGGATTTTTTTTTTTTTTGGATTTTTGATTTTATTTTTGAAAGAAAGACTTCTAAAATTTCTTTTCTTTTGATTGGAACGTTGGGAATTTCAAAAGTAAAAAGAAAATATTTTTTGTTTGAATTTTTCATTTGTTTTCACTTTTTCTAAGGAAGAAAGAAAATATTTTTGGATTTTGGATGTAACCTCTTAATTTTTGAAAGAGGGACTTTTTTTAAAGAAAAATATTTTGAATTTCTGAGCTTTTATTTATTTACAAAAGTACCTCTAAAGAAAAGAAAAAATATTTTTGGACTTCAATTTTTCAAAATTTTTTTTATTGACATTTATGAAGAAAGACATCTAAGGAGTATTTTTTTTTTTGGATTTTTGTTTCTGATTTTTTGAATTTTTTTTTCTTGGAAAAATACTTCAAAATGAAGGAAACCCGTATTTTTGAATTTTGATTTTTATTGATTTTTCTTTTTTGTATGAAAGACATTAAAAAGAAGGAAACCATTTTTGAGTTTAAAAACCTTTTCTTTTGAATTTTCTTTGGAAATATTTTTAAAGAAAGAAATATTTTTGGATTTTTTGAAAATTGGGGTCGGAACTGATGAGGTTTCCCTTCGTATCTCACATCCGGTAAGAATTAGACCTGCGTAGTTCGGGTAGTTTTGACGGAACATGGGAAACATGGCACTTGAAAATTTTTCTCATTTTGAAATGGCTTTTCTTTTTCTCCAATTTTTTTTTCAGAATTTTGGTACAGTTTCATAATTTTCAAATACCTACCTCTCACTCATATTGTTTTTTTTTTCTTTTTTTTAGAAATTATTTTTATTTCCCTATTCTAGAAGCCGGTTAACATGCAAGCCGAAGAAAATACATGAATAATAGCAAGTAGGATGCATCAGGATAATTTTTTAATTTCGGGTACACCTGTCCTAGATAGACCCAACCCCTGTGTTGAGTCTCCAAAGTCAATTGCACGTGATGCAAACAAACGTTCCTACTAGAGATCCGGTATGAGGTTTTGTTATACTAGGTTTAAAACCTGGGTATATTGTTCTAGACCTGACTTACCTAGCGGACAGCTCGGCCGGTGGGGGGGGGGGGGGGGAGGCAGCGTACCGGGAATATAGAAGCTTCACATGCTTTGCAACTTGTCCGAACCTCATTCTAAAATTGGATAAGACTCTAAACAGAAGAGAAGTCACACGAAGTGCACACTCGCCAGATGATTTAGAAGACTCAGAGAGAAGAAGGGTTTCGTAGCAGTTTATATACAGTTCACACAACATCAAAAGCGGTAAAAAGTTGCATTTAGCACATTAGGCTCAAACATGTAAAAAATCAGATAATAAATAAAGTCAACCATAACAGCTATTCTAAGCTCGAATTCTTAAACCTTGAACTGAGGTTCTGGGTTTGGATCCGCAATAGATTTTCCAGAGCTGTCACACCTCCTTTTTACCCACCCGAAGGTGATATAAGGGAGTTTTTCCAATTAATGTGATATTATTCGAAATGAAATTATTTTATTTAATTTCTCAGAGTCGCCACTTGGAATATTTTAATTGGTGGTCCAAGTCACCGATTTATTTTAAAATCCCAAATCGGGGAAAATTCGACTTTCCTTTTGAAATTTGTGAACCAGAAGTTTTGAATATGAAATTCTATTAACCCGAGAGAAGGTGTTAGGCATTCCCGAGTTTCGTGGTTCTAGCACGGTCGCTTAAACTATTATAATTAACATATTATCTGATTTTAATACATGTTTTAACATATGTTACAATTTTAAGTTATTAACTGCTTCTAATTAATTTTAGGAAGATTCAAAGTTATCTAAAATACGTCCTTAAACCACGCCACATGAAATGCACCCGCAATCCATGACACATTTTATTTAATGATGTTGAGATTTGGATTTGGTTCACATGAAATGCACACCCGAGTTTAAGGAAATTAATTTAAATTACGCGCCTAAAGCAACTACGCACTTTCAAATTTGCGAGGGCCATGGAAAATTCAACTAAATTGCACACCTCGATTTCTAAAGATTTGGAATTAATTAAATGAGGACCATGCATTTTGAGATTTTATTTGGCACGGCACACCATATTTTCAAATTTTAAAAAGGAAATCAAACTAAGCTTTTGAGGGCCATAACTATATCTTGCTTAATATGGCACGCCTCAAATCTACTTTCAAGAAACCAATTAATTAATTAAGGAAGGCTTGAAGAAATTTTAATTACTTTAGGCTAAAGTTTAAAGTTGATTCTCTAATCAAAAACATTACATTAAATCCGCTCTATTTTATTCCAAGTCTTGGGGTTGGTTTGAGGCCCAATCGCCAATGGCCTATTACTTGAAAAACATGAGCGAAATTGGGCTCACAATGCAGCCCAAGTCGAGAATCTAAAATGCAGAAAAAAGGAGGGAGAATTTGGCGCAAAGGGACTGATGCTGATAGCCCAGCTTGGTGCTTCAGCATTGACAATTGAGGTAACACTATATCTTTCATAAAATCTTTGAATCTGAACCAAATATTGACTGCCTTAAGCACATACAAAGCACATTTGAATACCACATGCATTCTATACCGAAAATATGATCCCTAATGTGATAACAAAACCTTTATACCAATTGTTCCTCATTCAATAACAGAAATTAAGAGATCAAATTCATGCTAAATTCTGACTTCATATCAACACATTTAAAAAAGAACTACATGACTCAAAATTTTCTAAAAGAAAACCAAATGTAAAGGTTTAATCAGATTTTCAGCCCAAGATTGACATGATTTCAAGGAAAACAAACCTACTAACATGGACTTGAACCTAACTGATTCCAAACTTTTAGAGGAAAAGTTCATGCTTACTGACTTTTATTAAAGAAGAAGACCAAGTAGAAGCCAAACACTAAATGAATACATATTGTCAATTGACCTGGAAATGAATCAGTTAAACACTTCAATGAAATGAAGTAATACATGACTTCAACTAACACTCTACAACAACTGATATGTATTCCAATTGAAAGTTTCTAGCCTCCCACATATTCTTGACATTTTTAACAGATTTAGGAAGAAACAACACCAAAACAAACACTGGTTTCAACAAAACCAAAACAGGTCTGAGCCTTTTGCTGCAGTACCTTAACATGTCCATTCATACAAACCCAAGTTCAATTCGATCAAATTAAGTGGCTATAACTAATGGTTTGCTTACTATAACAAACATAACTTAATCTAGAATGAAAAAAAGTAAGCATAATGAAGAACATTAAGTTAGTCGTAGAGTCTAGTGATTTCAGGAATGTAGAAAACAACATCTAACGGACTGTATGCCATAAACTTTCAGCTCAATCAAGTAACTTCATGTTCTTCCATTCCTCACACCAAAAGAGTGTAGTAAATACCTAAATACAACAGTCAAATAGAAGGAAAAGATGTGATTAGAGATCAGAAATTTAGTCCACGGCAGTAGTATTGCAAAAATAATGGAACAATGCGTAAGAAACTTCAGATTCTTGACCCAATTCCAAAATTTAAAAACCCAGATTTTGAACAAGTCTATTAAACTTTGAAATTCTGATTTATCAAAGGGATTTAGAACTCAAAAACCAAGCAAACTTCAAGCAATTTTCAGTACTTTTCATTTGAGAGAATACTCAGCCGTTTTCTTCAATTTTTTGGTGTTTTTCAGTCTCCAAAAACCTGACTTGTGAATAAAGAAAGAGTGCCTTTATAGGCAAGCTTTTAGGGCAGCAAGAGTGAATTCATTTTTGCACTTTAAACCTTTTTGTATTTTTATTTTTGCTCAAGTACCCTTAGTTTAAAAATTATTTTTCTGAATCAGTCCCAATCCTAGCTTCTAGGAAGATTCCCTATTTAGTTATTGAAGACCTAGAATTCCTAAAGTACCCCTTAGGAACCCTGTTTTAGCCCCTAAAAATCAGACAAATATGGGTTGAATTGACCCAAGTCCAAATTCTAACATTGGGCTTTACCAAATTGGCTCAATTCCCTCCTTTGGGGCATTCTAATTTTTAGAACTCAAATTCAAAATCAACAATAAAAAATTATCGGCCTAAATGACCTACAGATTCATAAAGACTCATGAGGTCTTGGGCTCAAAGAAAATGAAACAAATAAAATTCGAATAAAATCTAACACAAAAATAGAAATATGCTTAATTAAAATAGACTTAATATTGAACATGCATTAAAAAAGGACTCTGAATAACTTCGAAAAATAGGAAAGAATCGAGAGGAAAAGAGAAAGAAGCAGAAGATAGAGAAATGAAAGAAAAAATAAAGAAGAGATAACAAAGGAAAAGGAAAAATACCTAAATGGCTCGAACAAGTAAAGAATTGAAACTGAGTTTTCATGTCTTCAAATTTAGTCCGAGTTTGACCTTAATTGTGTGTTCTTATCAAGAACGCACGAATAAAACCAAACTAGACCCCAATCTTCAATGAAATCTCGACTTTGAGGTTTTTTTGGGGATTTTAGGGTTCAAACTTCGATTTAAGATTCGACGGAATCTAGGGTGATTCGAAGAAACTGGAGTAGATATTGGGTAAGAGGAGGCCATGGGGGTTGTGTGGTGTTGATTTGGGGTCAATTGGGAGCGCGGCCACCTGCTACAATGGCAGAGAAAATTAGGGCGACGCTAGGGTTGATTCTGGTCTCTGAAGAGGGAAGAGACGAAGTGAGAGACGAGTTAGAGGGGGTAAGGGCTTTAGGACAATTATATATTAATAGGGCCCTCAGTTCCGGACCATTTGATCAAATGAGATCACCGGTCCAGATCAAAAATGAATGAAACGAGGTCGCTTTGTTCAATACTGAGGCAGACCGGGTAAAGGTAGGTTTGGTCTGGTTCTGGTTGGGTCTGGACGGGTAACGACTGTAATTGTTTGGGCCTGAGGGATTTTGAATATAATTGGCCCAAACATCATAATCTTTTCAATTATTTTCCTTTCTTTTTATTTTTCAAAATTCTTTTCTTTAAAAAATTAAAAACTAAAACCTAAATTAACCCTAAACCAAATTATCCTACCAAATTAAATTAATTAACTCTAAATAATAATTAATACAACTAATTAAATACCAAATTAAAAGAAAACTACCAAAATTCGAAGCTAAAATGCAAAAATAAGTTATTTTTTGTGATTTTTTTTAAAACACTAAATGATTAATTAACCTAAAAAATGTAAAATTAAATCCCAAATGCAAATAAAATGCATTTTATTTTGTATTTTTTATGAATTGAATAAAATTAAAAATGCACACAAAAAGCAAACAATCAGGAAAATTCTACAATAATTCCTAAAATAACAAATAATTAAAGAAAAAAAATCTAATTTTGGGAATTTTGTATGAGTAATTCATGTGAGGCAAAATCACGTACTCACATTATGTTGTTTTGTGCATTCCAAAGGTTGGAACAAGTTTGAATGATGTTATGAGATATGTTGACATGTTTGGTTGAGGTCCCGAGGGCCTCGGGTGAGTTTCGGGTGGTTAAACGGATCAAATTGCATGTTGAGGAGTTGCAAATTTTTCTTCAGGTTTGTTGCAGACAGTTTGTTCATCTTGATCGCGTGTAAGGGGTTGCAATCGCGTAGGTTTGTCTGGGGGCTGAGGTAGATTTGCCCTATGCAATCGCATGAGGCATGTTGCAATCACATGGTTCTGTGTGGTGTAGTTTCACGATCGCGTGGAGCTGGTCGTGATCGAGTGAGTATGTTAGGTAAAGCTTTGCGATTGTGTGGAGATTGTTGCGATTGCATAAGGTTAAATGAGGCAGTTGGCTTTTGTGCTTCGCGATAGCAAGGCTTTTTCTGCGATCGCAGTGAAGGAATTTTAAAAGCTGGGCAGAATGTTTAAAAGGTCATATTCGCGATTTTGGGTCTAAGTATCACCATTGTTAGGCGATTTTAGAGCTTTTAGAAGAGGATTGAAGAGGGAATCAAGGAAAAAAACTTGGAGTTAAGATTTATGGACTTAATACTCGATCCTAATGTGATTTCAACCTAATTAGTCATGGAATTTGTGGAATCTAAAGCCTAAAATTCGAAGTTAGGGCTTGGAAATTAGAGACCTAAATCTAGCGATTTGACGGGTCATTTGTGGTCGGATTTTGGTGTATTTGATATGTATGAACTCGTGAGAGTGTAAGGATTCTAGTTTTGTAATTTTTATCTGAATCTGAGACGTGGGCCAAGGGGTCGGGTTTGGCCAATTTCCATATTTTTTAATGTAAATTGGTTATTTTCGAGTGGGCTTTGTTCTCTTAGCATATTTTGATGGTATAAACCTATTTTTGAATAGATTTAGAGCATCCAGAGGCTGATTCGAGGGGCAAAGATGTCGTGGGATAGAGTTTGGACCGGATAGAGGTAGCTAATGATTGTAAATGCTGTCCTGAGGGTATGAAACCCCGAATTTCACATTGTTGTGCTACTGTGAGGTGACGCACACGCTAGATGACGAGCGTGAGGTCGTGCACCATTAGGGATTATGACTTAATCCATCCCATATGACTGTTTAACTACGTATTGATTGAAACCTGTTGGCTATCATTGTGTTCTGGAAAGTATTATCATGTTTTTGGCTGAATACCAAATTTGGTCCTCGTGCCAACTGTTTTGGATCCTTAAGGGATTTTTACTATTATTCCTCAATTTTTTGAATTCGTACTTGTAATCAGTCATGCTATATTCTACTATTTCACAACTCAACCATCTTTACTCATTTTTTATATTTTAGATGATATTTTGGGCCGAGCACCATAATACTATAGGATCGGGCTGCGCGCCACAGAAGTGTTATACTGATTCATGATTATAAGGTTGAGGGCATAATTTGTTATGCCACGAGGTGGCTTGTTATGAGGCTGAGAGTCTGTTTGATTATGCCACAAGATGGCTTGTTTTTTTGCTTGGGCTATAAGGAGCCCCTCTAGGAGTCTATACTCCTCCAATAAGCGCGGGTACCCAGTGTGAGATGTGATATAGCCCGAGGGGCTTATGTTTATCCATGTTATTGCCTGATGGTCTTATTCGAGTGATTGTGAGATAGCCCAAGGGTCTATTCCTATTAGTATTTTGCCCGAGCTGCTGATTTGTGTTTCTATCTATTATCCCTGTTTTCGTTCACTCATTTGAAATGCTAAAAAATGTTTTACAGAGGTTTTACCGAACTAAGAAGTTTTTTCACGAGTTTTTACTATTTTATTGTATTGTTTTGGTTTTACACTGCCTCGTGGTAGCATTTTGCTATGTTTTACGTGTTTTCTTATCACTCAGCTGCCTTTACTTTTATTACTTACTGAGTTGGCATACTCACATTACTCCTTTCACCCTGTGTGCAGATTTAAGAGTCTCGAGCCACGCTAGGGAGGGTTGATTTGCTTCCACCGCAAGCTTATTTGGAGTTGACTAGGTAGCTACTCGGCTTTCGCACCCCAGTGCTTCTCCTTCCTATCTTTACTTTCCTTGTACTAGCTTTGTACTAGACTGTGTAGTCTTTTCATACACTTAGACGGATGTTTAGATGCTCATGACTGGTGACACCTCGATGTCAGGCTGTGTTTGTTTCTGCATGGTTCTACTTCACTCTTTACATTGGGAATTATCACTTATTAATTACTTAAATAGGAATTATTATAACTGTTTAATTGGTTTGTGGTTTGTGTCAGTTGGCCTTATTTCACGATAGGCGCCATTACGACCGGGTCTGGTTTAGGATTGTGACAAGTTGGTATCAGAGCGTAGGTTACATAGGTCTTACGAGTCATGAGTAGGTTTAGTAGAGTCTCGCGGATCGTACGAAGACGTCTGCATTTATCCTTGAGAGGCTCCAGGACCTTTAGGAAAGCTTCATATTCTTGAACTCTTGTCGTGCGAATCTGTTGATCCTAGTACTAAACTTCTGTTATTCTATTCTCTCACAGATGGTGAGGACACAAGTGACTGGTCATGATGGATGACCACCAGTACCACCAGCTATGGACACTAGGTGCTGAGGATGTGGTCGAGACCGTGGTAGGGGCAGAGGTGTAGCTCGCCCCGCAACTAGGGCAGCACCTGCAGATCCACCAGCTACCCAAGTTCAGGATCAAGCCCAGTTGTGGATGCTTCGGCAGCACCAGTTCATACACCAGCTGAGCCTGTTGTAATTCCAAGCCTTCAGGAGGCCCTGACTTAGATTTTATCAGTATGCACTAGCCTACCTCAGTCTCAGCTACTACAGCCAGAACTATGACTGGAGGAGGCATTCAGACACCTGCCACTCGCACACCTGAGCAGGTCTTGCAGGGACTTTATAAATCGAGAGCACATCCAACCTAGCTGGTTATAATTGTTCAGAACTATGTAGCTCTTGTTATGCCAGAGGACGAGCAGTGCATGTTGGAGAGGTTTGGTAGACTTCAGCCTCCGACTTTCAGAGGTACAGAGGTCTAGAATGCCCGGGGTTTCTTGGACAAGTGTCAGAGGATTCTTCGTACAAGGGGTATTTTGGAGACCAGTGGGGTCGTATTTACTACCTTTCAATTTTTTGGACTCGCCTTCACTTGTGGGAGGCTTATGAGAGGCGTAGGCCTATTGGTTCAGTACCCCTTACCTGGTAGTAGGGGTGTTTATAAAAACCTGAAAATCGAACCAAATAGAAAACCAAACAAAACCGACCAAAAAACTGATACTTTTTGGTTTAGTTTTGAATTTTAAAAACCGATCAAATTTGGTTTGGTTTTGGTTCTAATTAGAAAAAAGCAGAACCAAACCAACTGTAGGAGTAACTATTTCAAATTTATTATTACAACTATATATATATGTATATTGTTACGCAAAGTTTCAAAAAATTTATGGTAAATGTTAATAATTTGAACTTTTAATATAGTTTTTTACGTGTACATTCTAGTTTGATTAGTATTTTTATTTTGTTTATTGTAAGAATCCATTTTGTGTTAAAAATAACATATTTTTAATTGAGTCCTTAAATTATTCATCACTGTTTGATTCAATTATCATCAATATATCTTGGTAAATAATAGATTTCTCAAAGGGCAATTGATTTGATAGTGTTACATTGAAAATATGGTCGCCGGAATATGTGTTTGCTATTGCATGTGTTATATTTTTGAGAAAAAACCGATAAATAGCCGGAAAAACTAAAAAACTGACATAAACCATCGGTTTGGTTTGGTTCTAATATTTGAAAAACCAACTTGATTTGGTTTCTTTTTAGAAAAAAATCGATCCAAACCGAACCATGAACACCCCTACCCCGCAGGAGTTCTCAGTTATCTTTTTAGAGAAGTATGTTCCATAGTCCCGTAGAGAGGAGCTACACAGGCAGTTCGAATAGTTGAGATATGGAGATATGACTGTGACGTAGTATGAGATGAGGTTCTCAGAGTTAGCTCGTCATGCTATTTGGATGGTTACTAGAGATAGAGAGAGGATCAGGAGGTTCATTGATAGCCTCACATATCAGCTTCAGATTCTCATAACTAGGGAGAGGGTGTCTGACGCTACATTTGAGGAGGTTGTTGACATTGCTCATGAGATTGAGTCAGTTCATCGCAAGGAACAAGAGGAGAGGGAGGCCAAGAGGCCTCGGGAATCTGGTAGTTATGGTGGTGCTCCTTTGAGAGGTTAGTTTCAGCACAACAGAGTCCGTCCATTGAGGCATGCTCAGTCAGCTCGCCTAGGTTATTGTGGGGAATCATTAGGCCATGGTTCTCACAGTTCTCATTAGGGCCAGTCATCACTCAGTGCCCTTCCAGCCCAAGGTTCGTCCCGTGCTCCATCAGCTCAGGGTTCTTCTATGCTAGATACATCTGCTAGTCATTCCGGTGCTAGGGATTCCTTTCAGTCCTCGTCTCCAACACCAGGGAGTTTCTATGAGTGTAAAAAGTTGGGTCACATATGGAGGTAGTGTCCTCATCGCCTAGGAGGTTCAACTTAGCAGAGGGGTCAGCCATCGATTTCAGCACCAGTTACCTCATCACTTACCCACCCAGCTAGGGGTGGAGGTCAGTCAACTAGGGGGTCACTCTAGAAGGGGAGGTCGATTAGGTGGCGGTCAGGTTTGTTTCTATGCACTCCCAGCTAGACCCAATGCTATTGCTTTAGATGCCTTGATTACATGTATTATCTCAGTTTGCCACAGAGATGCCTTTGTGTTATTTGATCCCTGTTCCACTTTTTAATATGTGTCGTCATATTTTTCTCGTTATTTGGATACGACCCGTGAGTCTCTTATTTTATCAGTTCGTGTATCTACGCTGGTGGGCGATATTATTGTTGTGGACCATGTGTACCGATTATGTGTGGTGACTACTAGGGTTCTGGAGACCTGAGTGGATCAATTATTACTATGTATGGTGGACTTCAATGTGATATTGGGCATGGATTGTCTATCTCCGTGTCTTGATATTAGGTATTGATCTGGTACTGGCCATTCAGCCCATTTCTATTCCACTGTATCGTATGGCACTAGCGGAGTTGAAAAAGCAACTTTAGGAACTCCTTGATAAGGGGTAGATTTGGCCTAGTGTGTCGCCTTGGGGCGCGCTTTTTCTATTTGTGAAGAAGAAGGATGGCACAATGAGGATGTGCATTGATTAGAGGCAGCTGAACAAGGTTACAATTAAGAACAAGTATCCTTTGCCTCGCATTGATGATTTATTTGACCAACTTCAGGGAGCGAGGGTGTTCTCCAAGATTGATCTTCGTTCAGGGTATCACTAGTTGAAGATCAGCGACTCGAATATTCTTAAGACAGGTTTCAGGACCCGATATGGTCATTATGAGTTCTTGGTGATGCCTTTTGGGCTGGCCAATGCCCCAGCAGTGTTCATGCATTTGATGAGTAATGTGTTCCGGCCGTATCTCGACTCGTTTGTCGTAGTTTTAATTGATGATATTCTAGTATATTCACGTAGTCAGGAGGAGCACGTGGAGCATTTGAGAGTAGTGTTGCAGAGATTGAGGGAGGAGAAGCTTTATGCAAAGTTTTTCAAGTGTGAGTTTTGGCTCGGTTCAATGGATTTCTTGGGGCACGTGGTGTCCAGTGAGGTATTTAGGTTGATCAGAAGAAGATAGAGGCGATTCAGGGTTGGCCCAGACCGTCCTTAGCCATAGAGATTCATAGCTTTCTTGGTTTGGCGGGTTATTACCGCTGGTTTGTTAAGGGATTCTCATCTATCGCACTGCCCTTGACCAAGTTGACTCAAAAGGGTACTCTATTAATATGGTCAGATGAGTGTGATGAGAGCTTTCGGAAGCTCAAGACTGCCTTGGACACAACCCATTGTTAGTTTTGCCATCAGCTTTAGGCTCATATACCGTGTAGTGTGATTCTTCGAGAGTTGGTATTGGGTGTGTGTTGATGCAGGAGGGTAGAGTTATTGCTTATGCTTCTCGTCAGTTGAATCCCCATGAGAAGAACTACCCTTTTCATGACTTGGAGTTGGCTGCCATTGTTCACGCATTGAATATTTGGAGGCATTATTTGTGTGGTGTATCTTGTGAGGTATTTACTGATCATCGTAGCCTCCAGCACTTGTTCAAGCAGAAGGATCTCAGTTTGAGGTAGAAAATATGGTTAGATCTGCTAATGGATTATGATATTACTATCTTGTACCATCAGGGGAAGGCTAATGTGGTGGCCGATGCTTTGAGCCGGAAGGCGGTGAGTATGGGCAGTCTTGAGGTTCAGGCCTTAGCTAATCGGTTCGTGAGGTTGGATATTTTGGAGCCCAGTTGGGTATTGGTTTGTGTGATTTCTCGGTCTTCCTTATTCGATCGCATCAAAGATCGCCAATATGATGATCCTCATTTGCTTTTCCTTAAGGACAGAGTTCATCATGATGATGCCAGAGATGTGACCATTGGTGATGATGGGGTATTGAAGATGCGTGGCTAGATATGCATGCCTAATGTGGATGGTCGTCGGGAGTTGATTCTAGAGGAGGCTCATAGCTCATGGTATTCTATTCATCCGGGTGCCGCAAAGATGTATCAAAATCTGAGACAACATTATTGTTGGAGGAGAACGAAGAAGGACGTTGTAGGATCTGTATCTCAGCTTCTCAATTGTCAAAGGGTGAAATATGAGCATCAGAGACCAGTGGCTTGCTTCAGCGAATGGATATTCCAGAGTGTAAGTGGGAGAGGATCACCATGGAGTTTGTAGTTGGGCTCCCACAAACTTTGAAGAAGTTCGATGCTATTTGGTGATTGCGAATCGGCTGACCAAGTTCGCGCACTTTATTCCTGTGTGTACTACCTATTCTTCAGAGCGGTTGATAGATATATATATATATATATATATATATATGGGAGATTGTTCATTTGCATGGTGTCCCATTTTCCATCATTTCAGATAGAGGTACTTAGTTTACTTTGTAATTTTAGAGATCTGTATAGTGAGAGTTGGGTACTCAGGTTGAGTTGAGCACAACTTTTCACCCTCACATGGACGGGCAGTTCGAGCGCACTATTCAGATATTGGGGGACATGTTACGTGCTTGTGTCATTGATTTTGGAGGGTCATGGGGTTAGTTTCTACTGCTCGTAGAGTTTTCTTATAACAACAATTATCAATCGAGTATTCAGATTGCTCCATATGAGTCTTTGTACGGGAGGCGGTGTAGATCTCCGGTCGGTTGCTTTGAGCTAGGTGAGGCTAGGCTATTGGATACAGACTTGGTGCAGGATGCTTTAGACAAGGTGAAGGTGATTCAGGAGAGGCTTCGTACAGCGCAGTCGAGACAAAAGAGTTACACTGACAGGAAGGTTCGGATGTGTCCTACATGGTTTGTGAGAAGGTTCTATTGAATGTTTCACCCATGAAGTGTGTTATGAGATTTGGGAAGAAGGCTAAGTTGAGTCCTCGGTTCATTGGGCCTTTTAAGGTGCATCGAAGGATTGGGGAGGTAGCTTATGAGCTTGCTTTGCCACCCAGCTTGTCAAGTGCGCATATGATATTTCATGTTTCTATGCTCCGGAAGTATATTGGGGACCCGTCTCATGTTCTGGATTTCAGCTCGGTTTAGTTAGATGGTGATTTGACCTATGATGTGGAGCAAATGGCTATTTTAGAGCGCCAGGTTCGAAAGTTAAGATCAAAGGATATAAATTTAGTGAAAGTGCAGTGGAGGGGTCGGCCCATGGAGGAGGCCTGGGAGACCGAGCGGGAGTTGCGAAGTAGATATCCTCACATACTTGAGGCTTCAGGTATATTTCTTGACCCATTCGAGGACGAACGTTTGTTTAAGAGGGGGAGGATGTAACGACCCAGCCGGTCGTTTCATGAGTTAATGCTTCGTTTCCCCCATTTCTGCTTCTTATTGCCTTGTTCAGCTGTATTACGTGTTATCAGGTTGCTTGGCTCAGGTTCGGAGAGGTTTTGGTAAGGTTGAGACACTTAGTCTCTTTTGAGTAAGCTTAAGTTAGAAAGTCAACCAGATATTGACTTATGTGAAAAAGGACTCGGATGTGAGGTTTGATGGTTTAGATAGCTTTGGGAGGTGATTATGGACTTAGGAGCGTAATCAGAATGTGTTTTGGAGGTCCGGAGTAGATTTAGGCTTGAATTGGCAAAATTAGAATTTTGGCGTTTTCCGGTTGATAGGCGAGATTTTGATATAGGGGTCAGAATGGAATTCCGGAAGTTGGAGTAGGTCTGTTGTGTCAATTGTGACGTGTGTGCAAAATTTCAAGTCATTCGGATGAGGTTTGATAGACTTTTTGATCGAAAGCGGAATTTGGAAGTTTTTGGAGTTCTTAGGCTTGAATCCAATGTGAATTTGGTGTTTTGATGTTGTTTTGAGTGTTAAGAAGGTTGGAACAAGTTTTAATGATGTTATGGGATATGTTGTCATGTTTTCTTGAGGTCTCGAGGGCCTCGGGTCAGTTTCGGGTGGTTAAACGGATCAAATTGCATGTTGAGGAGTTGCGGATTTTTCTTCAGGTCTGTTGCAGACAGTTTGTTCATCGCGATTGCATATAAGGGGTTGCGATCGCATAGGTTTGTTTGGGGGCTGAGGCAGAGTTTCCTTACATGATCACGTGAGGCATGTTGTGATCACGTGGGTTTGTCTGGTGTAGCTTCGCGATCGCGTGGAGCTGGTCGCGATCGCGTGTGTCTGTGAGGTAAAGATCCGCGATCGCGTGGAAGTTGTTGCAATAGCAAAAGGTTAAATGAGGGTAGTTGACTTTTGTGCTTCGTGATCGCGAGGCATTTTTCGCGATCGCAGTGAAGGAGTTTTAAAAGCTAGGCAGAATGTTTAAAAGGCCATATCCGCGATTTTGGGTCTAGGTATCACCATTGTTAGGCGGTTTTAGAGATTTTTGAAGAGGATTGAAGAGGGAATCAAGGGGAAAAACTTGGAGGTAAGATTTATGGACTTAATACTCGATCCTAATGTGATTTATACCTAATTAATCATGGAATTTGTGGAATCTAAAGCCTAAAATTGGAAGTTACGGCTTGGAAATTGGAGACCTAAATCTAGGGATTTGAGGGGTCATTTGTGGTCGGATTTTGGTATATTTGATATGTATGAACTCGTTTGAGTGTAAGGATCCTAGATTTATGATTTTTATCAGAATTCAAGACATGGGCCTAGGGGTCGGGTTTGGCCAGTTTCGAGATTTTTGATGTAAATTGGTTATTTTCAAGTGGGCTTTGTTCCCTTAGCTTATTTTGATGGTATAAATCTGTTTTTGAATATATTTGGAGAATTCGGAGGCCGATTTGAGGGGAAAAGGCATCGCGGGCTAGAGTTTGGACCGGATAAAGGTAAGTAATGATTGTAAATGCTGTTCTACGGGTATAAAACCCCGAATTTCACATCGTTGTGCTATTGTGAGGTGACGCACATGCTAGATGATGAGTGTAGGATCGTGCACCATTTAGGATTGTGACTTAGTCTGTCCTGTATGATTGTTTAACCGCATATTTGATTGAAAACTGTTGGCTATCAATGTGTTTTGGAAAGTATTATCGTTTTGGGCTGGATTCCATAATTGGGCCTCATGCCAACTGTTTTGGACCCTTTGGGCTGAGCACTATGTTTTACTGTTGCCCGAGTGGCTTGTGAGATTTCTGACTAAGTGAGGTCGAGGGCTTGTGTTGTGAGGATACTATAGGATCGGGTTGCGTACCGCAATAGTTTTATACTGATTCATGATTACGAGCCTGAGGGCTTGATTTGTTACTCCACGAGGTGGCTTGATATGAGGCCGAGAGCTTGTTTGATTATGCCACGAGATGTCTTGTTATTGTGCTTGGGCTTTAAGGAGTCCCTCCAGGATTCTGTACACCCCAGTGAGCATGGGTACCTAGTGTGAGATGTGATATAGCCCGAGGGGCTGATGCTGTTCCATGTTATTGACCGAGTGGCTGATACGAGTGATTGTGAGATAGCCCGATGGGCTGGTCCTGTTGGTATTTTGCCCAAGGGGCTGATTTGTGTTTCTATATTTTATCTCTATTTTCGCTCACTCATTTGAACTGCTAAAAGATGTTTTACCGAACTAAGAAGTTTTTTACGAGCTTTTACTATTTTATTATATTGTTCTAGTTTTATACTGCCTCGTGGTAGCATTTTGCTGTGTTTTACGTGTTTTCTTATCGCTCAGTTGCCTTTAATTTTATTATTTATTGAGTTGGCATACTCACATTACTTCCTATACCCTGTGTGCAGATTCAGGAGTCTCGGGCCACGCTAGCGAGGGCTAATTTGCGTCCACTTCAGGCTTATTTGGAGTTGACTAGGTTGTTGCTCGGTGTTTGCAGCCAGTTCTTCTCCTTCCTATCTTTACTTTCCTTGTACTAGCTTTGTACTAGACTCTATAGTCTTTTCATACTCTTAGACGGATGTTTAGATGCTCATGACTGGTGACACCCTAATGTCGGGCTGTGTTTGTTTCCGCATGGTTCTACTTCACTCTTTATATTGGGATTTATCACTTATTAATGACTTAAATATTTATTATTATAACTGTTTAATTAGTTGGGGTTTATGTCGGCTGACCTTGTTTCACGATAGGTGTCATCATGATTCGGTCCTGTTTAGGGTTGTGACAATAATGACCCGATCATTTGTTTTGGAGTATTTGCATTTTGTTTAGGGGTTTGAGGTCTTGAGTAGCTTCATATGGTGTATATGACTTGTGTGTATGGTCAGTTTTGGTCTTCAAGTTGTTCGGAATTGATTTGGAAGAATGATTCTAAAAATAAGAAGCTTTAAGTTGGAAGAGTTGACCAAATTTGACTTTGGTGTATTTAACCCGGATTGGAGTTTTTATGGTTTTGTTCGGCCCAGAGTGTGATTTTGGACTTGGGCATATGCCAAGAATTACATTTGGCCGTTTCTATAAGGTTTCGGTTCTATATGGCAAAAGTTGACAATTTGAAGGTTTGAAAAGTTCATAGATTCAACAGAAAGTTAACTTTGATGATATCGGGTTTAGATGTTCTTCCAAGATTTGTCATAGGTTTGTTATATCATTTGGAACTTGTGTGAAAAAATTGAGGTCATTCTAAGTTGATATGATATGATCCGACGTGGGTGTTGGAAGTTGAAAGTTTGAAAGTTCATTAAGTTTTGTTTGAGGTGCAATTCATGGGTTTGATGTATTTGTGTGTGATTTGAGGCATCAATTAGGTTAGTGATATTTTTTGGAACTTGTTGGAAATGCTGGATGGGTTTTGAAAGGGCTGGGGTGAGTTTCATATGGGTTTCAAAGCATTTTGGGACATGTTGGTTTTTGGCAGGGATCTGGTGTTGTCGCACATGCGGAGTCATTGGCGCATGTGCAGTGTTCGCAAATGCAAAAAAGTTGATGCAGGAGCGAAACAAGTCTGGAATAGGGAAGATTGCAGAAGAGGAATGCTGGGCGCATATGCACCTCCGCAAGAGGATTGGATCTCGGTTTTGGACGATTTTGGAGGGGATTTTCACCAAATGGATTGGGATAAGTATTTTTGAGTTGCTTTTGATTATATTACATGATTCTATTTTTGATTTTGGCCTTTACTAGTGAGTCTAAAAGAGAAACTGGGTTTTTTGCCTAAACTATTCTAAAGTGAATAATTGAGGGTTTGAACATCAATTCCGAGTCGGATTTGAGTAAAATTAATATTGTTGTACTCGTATTCGGATGGATTGTCAGAATTTATAAGTTTTGTTGCTTTTTAATTAACTTTGAATATTTTATTAAAGCTTCGACCTTTATCGTTTGGGTTAGATTTCTTAGGTATTATTTGATATTTTTTATTGATTTTGGCTAGTTTCGAGATGTTCAGAGGTTGACTCGCACGTGATGGCATTTCTAGAGTATTATTTTGGCTTGCTTGAGGTAAGTATATTATCTAAATTTAGTTGTGACACTAGTTGCTTGAGTTATTTGTGATAGCTACATGCTATGAGTGCGCATATGTGTGGGGCTGAGCCCATGTGCGAGTACCAGGATATTTATCCATGCCGGGATAGTGCTTAGGATATGATATGCCTTGAAATGATGGTTAAATTTTATGTTGTGATGTTTCTCATATTTGTAACCCTGTTGTGAAATACTTGATCCATGTATGAGGTTACATAGAGGTTAATCTCCAGATTGAACATGATAATTGCTACTTTCATGGTGAAATTTGCTGATTTGACCTATGATAGCACACTTTGCACAAGCATACATCTTAGTATGTCATTTATACCAATCCAGAAGAATAAAATCTGATATTCATTGATCATATACATGTATTATTATATATTTGCTTCCGTGTGATATGATTTGGATGGGATGCTCGTGACCACACCTGTCGGACTGTATTGTTATGCTTGTGACCACACCAGACAGATTATGTTGTTATGTATGTGATGACACAAGGCGGATTGTGTTGTTATGCATGTGACCACGCAGGGCGGATTATAATATAGCCTGTGACCAGTCAGGCATATTATGATATAGTATGTGACACGCTGGGCGGATCTGTGATATTGAGCCAATGACCACACCGAAGGGATTATGATATATTGAGCCTATAATCACGCCGAGCTGATAGCACATTGAATTATCCGTGTTTCATGTGGGTATGGATCCATCCCCCTAGGGTCACTCTCTCATATTTCTCTCTTGATGGTGTATAAGCGGATTGTGAGAAACTGATGGGTTTGTGGTTGATGTGAGCTCTGGGAGAGCTAGTTACTTTTTTGGTATGCTTTGTTTACTTAGATTCCTATGTGGAATGGAGAGTCATAATGTAATTTCTATTTAGATCGGGTTGCATGTCGCAACAAATTGATATTTGATTATTGCATTTTTTCTTTACTTACAATATTCCTTGGCTGTTTACTTAAATTATTTTCATATCTTCTCTATATGTTGGATTATTGATTGAGCATAATACTTTGAAGGAATTATGCGCACTAATGTGGTCTTATTTGTAATTTCATGATTCGTTCATATTTCTGTTCTGTACTTGTTGAAAATTATTGTATAAGTGATTAGCAAGTTTCATTTATAATTCTTTGCTTGTATTACCTTACCGAGGTTAGTTATGATACTTATTGAGGTGCCTGTTGTACTCTTACTATACTTCTACATCTTGTGTGCTGATCTTGGAGCTTATGTCGCCGTGTATGGAGGGAATTGATATTGAATATGTATCTGCCTTACAAATTTAGCTATCACTTGTCCTCGGTAGTTTTAGATGTGAATTATGTTTATTTACATTCCAAACAAATGTATCATTTATTTCATATTAATTTTGTAAACCTAAGCCTTAGTTGCTCATGACTTGTACTATCAATCCTTGGGGTTTTATATAGAAGTTAAGATATTTTACTCTTTGTATTATGACTTGTATTATTAGTTAGCTAGTCTGTATTTGTAATGAGAATTTGTTAATTAATAGTTGGTTAGCATTTAGTTAGTTAGGGTGATGTGGAAGCACCCTATTGGTTAAGTTAATTAGTGACTTAGTTAGTGGAGCTTTGTATATAATCACCTGCACGATTGCTAATGAAATGAAGCACTCATTTTATCTGAAAATTCTCTCTTATTCTTCTCTCTAGAAGCTTCCTCCATTAGAGGACCTGTCGAGCTTGAGACTTCAAGTGCATATTAGCATTATTTTTGGCATGGTATCAGAGTAGGAGTTACTGATAATCTGCGCAAGTTCATTAGTGTAATCTATAGCATCCTCGAGTCTATCGATCTGTCATTTCCCGAGTAATTTTTGAAATTGGATACTATAGTGGCAGAAGCAACAATCTCCTATACACATCCATTATACCTTGGTCCATCCGACACTCCTAGCGTTGCTCTAATCCTTATGAAGTTAACAAGATCTAAGAACTATAGTCTTTGGAGCAGGATGATGAAGATCGCATTATTATGGAAGAGAAAGCTAGGGTTTGTGACTGGCACCTGCTCAAAGGAGTTATGTGAGACAGAACTTCATGAATAGTGGGAAACGTGTCTTGCGATTGTTCTCTCGTGGCTCATGAACACAGTGTCAACGAAAATCCTTAGTGGTGTTACATTCTGTACTTTAACGTTAGAATTCGTCAAAGTAATAACATATGAGTTGGCAGGGATTAAGGTTATACATGAAGATAGGGATGTAAGACCCTGTAAGTTTGAAGAATTTCGGAACTACTATATATTGGCTTGATATGTGTTTTCTTTTAAGTAAACTATTTTCAGTAAAAGTTGATAGATACAATTTTATATGGTTGTGATAAGTTT
Organism: Nicotiana glauca; assembly: GCA_026770625.1. Taxonomy (NCBI): domain Eukaryota; kingdom Viridiplantae; phylum Streptophyta; class Magnoliopsida; order Solanales; family Solanaceae; genus Nicotiana; species Nicotiana glauca. The sequence continues at coordinate 39,230 of MU730546.1, forward strand.
TAAATTAAATACATAACATATGGGAGTTTACAAAATGGGGCTTTATTTATTATAAGAGTAGATAGTATTTTATCATAAGAAAAGTTATTCATTTTCCGTTTTGAGAATTTATAGTACAAAAAGAATTTCTTTATTGTAAAGATATAAGTTATTTTCTCACAAGAAAAGAAGGTTATCTTTTTACCATTTTAAAAATTAAGCATACGAAAAAACTGTACTCTTTATACGAGACTAGGAAAATTTGAATATTGAGAATATATATATATATACTGACATATATATATATATATATATATATATATATATATATATATATATATATATATATATATATATATATAACTACTTAAATCAATAATTT
>MU730546.1:43843-60520 GCA_026770625.1 Nicotiana glauca
TGTGTGTGTGTGTGTGTGTGTGTGTGTGTGTGTGTGTGTGTGGGATATGAGAAAGGTTATGGAGTTATATATGCACCACCGCCTGATCAGCTGGTATATGTTGATGATTTTGCCCACAGTGGCCGAGATGATATGATAGGATGTCCTCAGAGGCTTGATAATGTTATGAACACATGTACCTATGCACGACATGACATTCATACACATATGCATGACACTATAAGCATTTCATGATTTACAGAGTTATCCAGAGTTACAGGTTAAGTCATTTACTCCATGTTTCTTCCAGGTCTTTTATATACTTATTTATGTGCCTTCCATACTCAGTACATTATTTGTACTGACGTCCTTTTGTTGGGGACGCTGCATTCATGCCTGCAGGTATAGAAAAACAGTTTGACGAGCTTTCATAGTAGACGAGATTGGCTTCAACGAAGGATCGGTAAAACTCCACCTCATTCGGAGTGTAACTGAGTCTATGAGTCATCGTGTCAGAAGTTTTCTACAAACTTATGGGTAGGCCTGTACGCTATACCATTTGATGTCAAATAATCTTAGAGGCTTTGTAGACAAAGGTTCATTTTGTACAGTATGTCAGAGGCCTCGACGACCCAAATGTATTCATGTTTTAACAAAAAATGGTTCAATGATATAGTATTTTCTCACTTACAATTGTACATTACTAATTGTGGCTATGTTGGCCCAAGATAGTCACAAAAAGAATGAATGAGTTACAGAGTGATTCGCTCGGACCATTAAGACACCGGGTATTATCCACACCTCCCAAGGTTGGGGCGTGACAAGTGGAATTGCATATGCTTCAAATGCTCGTTGGTCTGGAAAGATCTAAGAGAACGATTTGACAAGGTCAATCACATGAGGATTTTTCAGATTCACAAAGCTATTGCTACTCTATCTCAAGGTACATACTCTGTCTCTTCTTCTTCACCAAGTTGAAAGGTTTGTGGAATGAGTATGATGCCATGGTGCCTGCTTCTAATATGAGAAAGTATGTTGAACACATACAACAACAAAGGTTTCTACAATTTCTAAGTGACCTAAATGACTCTTATGATCAAGGTAGGAGATAAATTTTGCTAAAATCCAATGAGTCATCTCTTAATCAGGCATATGCTATGGTAATTGAAGATGAGTCTCAGCACTCTTCTTCGGGAGCTCTTTGAATGAAAAAATTGATCCGATGACAATACAATTGGCAGGGGTCAAGGTTACAGGGGAAAGAAGTCCTTTATGCAATGTGAGCATTGTGGGCTTAGAGGTCACACAAAGAAAAACTGCTATAAAATCATAGGATATCTTGAAGATTTTAAAGTAAAGAAGAAGTTTAACAATAGAAACTTTGGTGGACAGCCCGGCAGAGCTAATGGCAATTTTGGAGGACAATTTGGAAGTCAACAATTTATCAATGCTGTGAATAATACATGTGGAAATGCTGGAAGTGCCAATGTTCAGTCCCAAAGTTCTTCAGCAAATGCTGGTTTATAGACTACTCTGGCTGGAAAAGGACCATACTTCACTAAGTATTAATACAAACAAATCCTAGGACTGCTAAGCAATGACAAAACTCATGCCCAAGCTAATATGGAAGGTATTTCTACTTGCTTAATGACTAATAGTTTTGTAAATAAATGGATTGTCGACTCAGGTGATACACATCACATATCAGCAACTGAAAACTTATTGAAAGATGGAGCTCATACTAGGATGGTTTCTAAGGATAGTGTACATCTGCCTACAAGAGATAAGGTTACAGTCTCAGGTGTTGGTGATTCCTATTTATTTGGAACTGAGTTCATTATTGATTTGTTGTTCATACCTGACTTCAAATTCAATTTGTTGTCAGTGTCCAAGTTAACGAGGCAGCTCTCATGTTCAGTCAATTTCTTCCCTGACTTTATTTTGTTTCAGGACCTTTATAGAGGCAGGATGAAGGGGATTGGTAAGGAAAATGCTGGACTATACATTTTGAGAGAAGCAATTGACAAAAATAAGGTCAAGACTCAAAGGCTGGATGGTGCGGTGAGTGGAAACTGCAGACTATGGAATATGAGGCTTGGACACCCCTCGCGAACTGCTATGAAGAGTATGAACTTATAAAGTGTTTTAGATAATTAAGTGTTAAATACGTGTCATGTTTGCCCACTAGCTAAGAAAACTAGACTAGTGTTTCCTACTAGCAATTCTAGAACTGATTTCCCTTTTGCTCTTGTTCATATGGAGCTTTTGGGGCCCTTATAATGTTGCCACCTTTGATAAGAAATTATATTTCTGGACTATTGTAGATTATTTCAGTCGTTATACATGGATTCATCTACTACAACTTAAATCAAAAGTCATTATTGCTATTAAGAACTTTCTCTTGATGATAAATAATCAGTTTGAGACTATGATGAAGATAATATGATCTGACAATGGAATAATTTTTTTTAATTCTCAGTGTAAATCACTTTGCAAGATCTAAGTGTAATACATCAGAGTAGTTGCACACATAATCCACAACAGAATGGTGTTGTGGAGAGGAAACATATTAGAGGTAGCAAGAGCTTTAAAATTTCAGTCCCAAATGCCTATTAAGTACTCGGGCATTTGTGTTACAACTGTTGTGTACTTGAATAATAGGTTACCATGTAGACATCAAAGGAAAGAGTCCCTCTGAAGTGCTACACTATAAATCTCTATCCCTAAAATACTTGAGGGTAATAGGATGCTTATGCTATGCAACCGTTGTACCCAAAGGTGATAAGTTTGCAGCAAGAGCTAGACCTGCAGTTCTTATGGGTTATTCTGAGATACAGAAGGGCTATGTACTGCTTGAATTGGAAAGCAAATAATTTTTTGTGAGTAGGGATGTGGTTTTTAAGGAATCAGAATTTCCTTTGCTACAAGTTTAGACATAGATCAATCATGGTTCCTTGACATGCCTGATAATGTACAAAGTCAGGAAGTGCAAGAAATACAGATACCTACCACAACAACTCATAGACCTAATACAGTTGATGACCTTGAACCCGAAGAATCAGTCACTGGATATGCTAAACTTGAACATGTCATAACATCATAGGAAGAAACGACATAGGAGATGGCACCACAAGTAGCAGAAACAACACCAACACCACCAGCAATTTTCAGAAGGTCTTCTAGGGAGTCCAAAGAGCCTATTTGGATGAAAGACTACATAACACCAAGCAAAGCTTCCAACATATATCTTTTGGAAAATTATCTCTCATATAATAATGTTACTCCAACTTACAGCAGTTACTTGTCTAAATTTTCCATCATGGTGGAACTACAAACTTTTAGGCAAGTAGCTAAAGACACCAGATGAATCAAGCTATGCAACAAGAAATCCAAGCTCTAGAGGACAACTACACCTACGAAGTTGTTGATTTACCTGTAGGAAAGTAACACTGTGGACTCTAAGTGAGTATATAAGATCAAATATTATGCTAATAGAGAGGTTGAAAGGTTCAAGGTTAGGTTGGTTCCAAGGGGTACAGTCATCAAGAGGGTCTTGACTATCATGGAACTTTCTCCCCTGTGGCCAAGATGGTCACAACAAGGTCTGTGATAGCACTAGCAGTATCTATAGGTTGGTATCAGTACCAAATTGATGTATACAATACTTTCTTGCAAGGTGATCTCTGTGAAAAAGTGTACCTAGAACTGCTTGAAGGTTTTAGAAGACAGGGGGAGTAGAAGGTTTCAAGTTACTCAAATCTCTAAATGGGCTTAAGCAAGCCTCTAGGCAATGAAACATCAAGTTGACAAAGGCACTACTTGAAGCAGGATTTGCTCAGAGTAGTTATGACTATTCCTTATTCAACTAGGGGTGGCATAGTGGTTATTTTGGTGTATGTAGATGATCTGCTCAATACATGTAGTAATTCAGACTTGATCATTCAAGCCAAGCAAGTGCTCTATCAGAAATTCAAGCTAAAGGATTTATGGGAACTCAAATACTTCTTGTGCATTGAGGTTCTTAGATCAAAATATGGTATTATATTAAATCTAAGAAAATATGTACTTGAGCTAATCTCTGATATGGGCCTCGGTGGAGCCAAATGTACAATAACTCATATGGAAACCAATCTGAGGTTGACCACAATGGAGAATGATAAGGTCATTGGAATTATGGGAGATGTAGCATTGCAGGACCTTACTTTGTACTAGAATCTGATTGGCAAGCTCATGTATGTTAAAATTACAAGGCCAGACATAAGTTATGCTATCCAATCCTTGAGCCAATTAATGCAACATCCTAAGAGATCACACTAGGAAGCTGCACTTCGAGTGGTAAGATACTTAAAGAATGCTCCAAGTCAAGGTGTGTGGTTGAAAGCTGGGGCTGCAACTGAGTTAAGTTGTTGGTGTGATTCAGACTAATTAGCATGACCAAATACATATAGATCAGTCATAGGTTATGAAATCAAATTTGGAGAATCCTTGATATCATGGAAGTCGAAAAAGTAGCAAAAAGTGTCGAGAAGTTCTGTTGAAGCTGAGTATAGAAGCTTGGCTTCAACTGTAGTGGAAGTAACATGGTTTCTTGGTTTGTTCAAGGAGCTCGGAGTGTCCATTAAGGCCCATTTACAGTGTTCAGTGACAGCAAGTCTGCAATGCAAATAACAGCTAATCCCATCTTCCATGAGCGTACGAAACATGTAAAAATTTATTGTCACTTCATTCGAGACAAGATCAAAGATAGTGTTGTCAAGATAGTCTGTGTGAAAACTCAAGACCAGTTAGCGGACTAGCTCGCCAAAGCGTTAAGTCAAGCTCAGTACCTGTATCCAGTAGGCAAGCTTGGCGTGCTGAACATTTTGAGCTTGCGGGGGAGTATTATGACTTGTATTGTTAGTTAGTTAGTCTGTATTTGTACTGATAGTTTGTTAGTAATTGGTTAGCATTAAGTTAGTCAAGGTGATGTGGCACCCTATTGGTTAAGTTAATTAGTGAGTTAGTTAGTAGATCTATGTATATAATAAACTACAAGGTTGCTAATGAAATGAAGCACTCATTTTATCTAAAAATGCTCTCCTCTTCTTCTCTCTAGAAGCTTCCTCTATTAGAGGACCTATCGAGCTTGAGACTTTAAGTGAAAATTAGCACTGTTTTTGGCACATTGGCTCTTATTATTCTTATTTGAGTTGTACTGAATGTTATTTAATTTGCCTTACTAACAGTTTCGGTTAGGTGCTATCACAACTAAAGCTAAAGGATTTAGGGGAACTCAATCTAGGCCATTGAGGTTCTTAGATTAAAATCAGGCATTACATTAAATAAAAGACAATATGTACTTGAGCTAATCTCTGATATGGACCTCGGTGGAGCTCAATGTAAAATCATTCTTATGGAAACCAATATAAGGTTGACCAAAGTGGAGTACGACAAGGTCATTGGCATTATGGGATATGTAGAATTGCAGGACCCCCTTTATACTAGAATCTGATTGGCAAGCTCATGTACGTTACAATTACAAGGCCAGACATAAGTTATGCTATCCAATCTTTAATCCAATTCATGCAACATCCTAAGAGATCACACTAGGAAGCTGCACTCTGAGTGGTGAGATACTTAAAGAATACTCCAAGTCAAGGTGTGTGGCTGAAAGCTGGGGCTGCAACTGAGTTAAGTTGTTGTGCGATTCAGACTAGGTAGCATGACCAAATACCTGCGGATCAGTCAAAAGTTATGCAATCAAATTTGGAGAATCCTTAATATCTTGAAAGTCCAAAAAGCAGCAAAAAATGTCCAGAAGTGCTGCTGAAGCTGAGTATAGAAGCATGTATTCAACTATAGCAGAAGTGACTTGGTTGCTCAGTTTGTTCAAAGACCATGGAGTTTCCATTAAGGCCCCTATTACAATGTTCCATGACAGCAAGTCTGCTATGTGAATAGCAACTAATTGCATCTTCCATGAGCGTACAAAGCATATAGAAATTGATTGTCACTTCATTTGGACAAGATCAAAGATAGTGTTGTCAAGACAGTCTATGTGAACACTTGTGACCAATTAGCTGACTTGCTCACTAAAGGGTTAAGTCAAGCTCAACACCTGTATCTTGTAGGCAAGCTTGATGTGTTGAACATTTTGCACCCTTCAGCTTGAGGGGGAGTATTGTTAGTTAGTTAGTCTGTATTTGTACTTATAGTTTATTAGCTAATAGTTGGTTAGCAGTTAGTTAGTCCAGTTGGTGTGGACGCGCCCTATTGGTTAAGTTAATTAGTGAGTTAGTTAGTGGATCTTTGTATATAATAACCTACACGGTTGCTAATGAAATGAAGCACTCATTTTATCAGAAAATTCTCTCTTTTTCTTCTCTCTAGAAGCTTCCTCCATTAGAGGACCTGTCGAGCTTGAGACTTCAAGTGCAGATTAGCACTGTTTTTAGCACTTTGGCTCTTATTATTCTTATATAAGTTGTGCTGAATGTTATTTAATTTGTCTTACTTAACAGCTTGGATTAGGTGGCATCACAACTAAAGCTAAAGGATTTAGGGGAACTAAAATACTTCTAAGGCATTGAGGTTCTTAGATCAAAATCTGGCATTATATTAAATCAAAGAAAATATATACTTGAGCTAATCTCTGTATAGGCCTCGATGGAGCCAAACGTACCATTATTCGTATGGAAACCAATCTGAGGTTGACCACAGTGGAGTACGACAAGGTCACTGGCATTTTGGGAGATGCAGAATTGTAGGACCCTACTTTGTACTAGAATCTGATTGGCAAGTTCATGTATGTTAATTACAAGGCCAAACATAAGTATGTTATCCAATCCTTGAGCCAATTCATGCAACATCCTAAGAGATCACATTAGGAAGCTGCACTCCGAGTGGTGAGATACTTAAAAAATGCTCCAAGTCAAGGTGTGTGGCTGAAAGCTGGGGCTACAAATGAGTTAAGTTGTTGGTGTGATTCAGACTAGGTAGCATGACCATATACCTACAGATCAATTACAGGTTATGCAATTAAATTTGGAGAATCATTGATATCTTGGAAGTCCAAAAAGCAACAAAAATTGTCCAGAAGTTCTGTTGAACCTGAGTATAGAAACATGTGTTCAACTGTAGCGGAAGTGACTTGGTTGCTCGATTTGTTCAAGGAGCTCGAAGTGTCCATTAGGGCTCCTATTATAGTGTTCAGTGATAGCAAGTCTTCTATGCAAATAGCAACTAATCCCATCTTCCTTGAGTGTACAAAGCATATAGAAATTGATTGTTACTTCATTCGAGACAAGATCAAAGATAGTATTGTCAAGACAGTCTATGTGAACACTCGAGACCAGTTAGCTGACTTGCTCACCAAAGGGTTAATTCAAGCTCAACACATGTATCTTCTAGGAAAGCTTGGTGGGCTAAACATTTTGCACCCTTTAGCTTGAGGGGGAGTATTATGACTTGTATTGTTAGTTAGTTAGTCTGTATTTGTAATAATAGTTTGTTAGTTAATAGTTGGTTAGCAGTTAGTTAGTTAGGGTGATGTGGCAGTGCCCTATTAGTTAAGTTAATTAGTGGAGCTTTGTATATAATAACCTACACGGTTTCTAATGAAATGACGCGCTCATTTTATTTAAAAATGCTCTATTCTTCTTTTCTCTAGAAGATTCCTGCACTAAAGGACCCCTCGAGCTTGAGACTTCAAGTGCAGATTAGTACTGTTTTTGGCACTTAGGCTCTTATTATTCTTATTTGTGCTAAATTTTATTTTATTTGGTTTACGTAACGGCTTGGGTTAGGTGGCATCACAACTAAAGCTAAAGGATTTAGGGGAACTCAAATACTTCTTGGGTATTGAGGTTTTTAGATCAAAATCTGGCATTATATTAAATCAAAGAAAATATGTACTTGAGCTAATATCTAATATGGGCCTCAGTGGAACCAAACGTGCAATCACTCCTATAAAAACCAATCTGAGATTGACCACAATGGAGTATGACAAGGTCATTGGCATTATGGAAGATGTAGCAATACAGGTTCCTACTTTGTACTAGAATCTGACTGGCAAGCTCATGTATGTTACAATTATAAGGCCAGACATAAGTTATGCTACCTAATCCTTGAGCCAATTCATGCAACATCGTAAGAGATCACACTAGGAAACTGCACTTCGAGTGGTGAGATACTTAAAGAATACTCCAAGTCAAGGTATGTGGCTGAAAGCTGGGGCTGCAACTGAGTTAATTTATTGGTGTGATTCAGACTGGACAGCATGACTAAATACCTACAGATCAGTCACAGGTTATGCAATCGAATTTGGAGAATCTTTGATATCTTGGAAGTCTAAAAAGTGGCAAAATGTGTTAGAAGTTTTTTTGCATCTGAGTATAGAAGCATGGCTTCAGCTGTAGCAAAAGTGACTTGTTTACTTGGTTTGTTCAAAGAGCTCGGAGTGGCCATTAAGGCCCCTATTACAATGTTCAGTGACAGTAAGTCTGCTATGCAAATAGCAGCTAATCCCATCTTCCATGAGCGTACGAAGCATATAGAAATTGATTATCACTTCATTCGAGACAAGATCAAACATAGTGTTGTCAAGACAGTCTATGTGAACATTCGAGACAGTTAGCTGACTTGCTCACCAAAAGGTTATATCAAGCTCAACACTTGTTTCTTCTAGGCAAGCTTGGTGTGCTGAAAATTTTGCACCCTTCATCTTGAGGGGGAGTATTATGACTTATATTTTTAGTTAGTTTGTCTGTATTTGTACTGATAGTTTGTTAATTAATAGTTGGTTAGCAGTTAGTTAGACAGGGTGATATGGCAGCGCCCTATTTGTTAAGTTAATTAGTGAGCTAGTTAGTGGAGCTTTGTATATAATAACCTGCACGGTTGCTAATGAAATGAAGCAGTTATTTTATCTGAAAATGCTTTCTTCTTCTTCTCTCTAGAAGCTTCCTCCATTAGAGGACTTATCGAGCTTGAGATTTCAAGTGCAGATTAGCTCTGTTTTTGGTACTTTGGCTATTAGTATTCTTATTTGAGTTGTGCTGAATGTTATTTAATTGTGCTTACTTAACGACTTGGGTTAGGTGCCATCACAACTAAAGCTAAAGGATTTAGGGGAACTCAAATACTTCTTGGGCATTGAGGTTTTTAGATCAAAATCTGGAATTATATTAAATCAAAGAAAATATGTACTTGAGCTAATCTCTAATATGGGACTCAGTGGAGCCAAACATGCAATCACTCATATGGAAACCAATCTGAGGTTGACCACAATGGAGTATGACAAGGTCACTGGTGTTATAGGAGATGTATAATACTACTTTGTACTACAATCTGATTGGCAGGCTCATGTATGTTACAATTTCATGGCCAGACATACATTATGCTATCTAATCCTTGAGCCAATTCATGAAACATCGTAAGAGATCACACTAGGAAGCTGCACTACTAGTGGTGAAATACTTAAAGAATGCTCCAAGTTAAGGTGTATGGCTGAAAGCTAGGGCTGCAACTAAGTTAATTTGTTGGTGTGATTCAGACTAGGTAGCATGACAAAATACCTGCAGATCAGTCACAGGTTATGCAATGAAATTTGGATAATCCTTGATATCTTGGAAGTACAAAAAGAGCAGCAAAAAGTGTTAGAAGTTCTACTGAAGCTGAGTATAGAAGCATGGCTTCAGCTACAGCGAAAGTGACTTGGTTGTGTAGTTTGTTTAAGGAGCTCGGAGTGGCCATTAAGGTCCTTATTACAGTGTTCAGCGATAGCAAGTTTGCTATCCAAATAGCAGCTAATCCCATTTTCCATGAGCGTACGAAGCATATAAAAATTAACTGTCACTTTCAAGATCAAAGATAGTGTTGTCAAGACAGTCTATGTGAATATTCGAGACCAGTTAGCTGACTTGCTCACCAAAAGGTTATGTCAAGCCCAACACTTGTATCTTCTAGGCAAGCTTGGTGTGCTGAACATTTTGCACTCTTCAACTTGAGGGGGAGTATTACGACTTGTATTGTTTGTTAGTTAGTCTGTATTTGTACTGATAGTTTGTTAATTAATAGTTGGTTAGCAGTTAGTTAGACATGGTGATGTGGCAGCGCCCTATTCGTTAAGTTAATTAGTGAGTTAGTTAGTGGAGCTTTGTATATAATAACCTGCACGATTGCTAATGAAATGTAGCATCATTTTATCTGAAAATGCTCTCTTCTTCTTCTCCTCTCTAGAAGCTTCCTCCATTAGTGGACCTATCGAGCTTGAGACTCAAGTGCAGATTAACTCTGTTTTTGGCACTTTGGCTATTATTATTCTTATTTGAGTTGTGCTGAATGTTATTTAATTGTGCTTACTTAACAGTCACAGGTAGATGAATTTTGGGTCGTGACGTTTATATAGTATAATTAGTTACGAACAACAATTTAAAATTGCATGAATAATAATTTGAAAATAACAAATGTCTTTAGCAGATACTTGATGTTATCGCTTTTGTATTTGGGAGCAACAATATGTTTCCTCAAAAAGGTGTTTAAAATACATCAAAAATATTTGTATTATCTCCTTTCAACTGCTACAAAGAAGTTGAGATATTGTTTAACTAGTACGTATATATCATAGCATCTTATGTAGAAAGACAATTCCATATTCCTAAGCTTCACTCAATATGTTGCTCGTCAAATCCTGAAAAGATAAAGCACAAAATAAGATAAACTAAGACATAACAAGCTATAAAAAAGATGAAATAAAAAAGTTATTATTTAAAACTCAAAAAAAAAAAAAAAAAAAGGGAAAGATGAAAGAAGAAGTACTGGACATATTCAATGTTGATTTTGGCATTTTGAGAATGGGAGATTTCAGCAAAGGCATCACTAGACAAAACAATAGTAGAAGGACATGGCCTTTTGGTGCAATAGTCCACAACTTTTACGTCAATAGTTCCTTCTTTGCATGGCCTATTGTTTCCACTCAAGCATCTCATCCGGTAACGGCGGCCGCAGGCGGCTCCGTTATCCCACAGCCCTTCGCTCACCGCCACGAACAGATTCCCTGACGGGAACTGATCCGCCCGATTGCCGCCGCACTTGGTGGCTGCGCCGTTTAAAAATGGAATAAGAAAACAATACTTGGTGCATGTTACGATTAAATCAGCATAAGGGAGGGAAAACGAAAGAAATTTTTAAAAAAAATAGGATTACTCACGGGTATAGGGGGGATTATAAGAAGTAGCCGTGCCAATATCTCCGAGGACTAATTCATTAATCCAAAATAAACTTAGGAAAATAACACATACGACAAATCGACCCATTTTCGTTTGGTTGTCTATATAGTACAAAAACAACAGATGAAGTGTTTAGTAATATGTGTTGTTTGGTCTACTGCAAACTATTTATAGTTGATTGATGAGAACAAAAGAGTCAAAGACTAGTATATATATTCTCTTATCTTATCAAGAAAGTGGTACACTATGTAGCTAGTTGAGTTGTTTCTTAAAATATATAATTGTAGTAAACTCTATCACGTTTCTTAAATTAAAGGAAATAAATATGACGACTCTCTCTCTCTGGGTGTAATTTTTTTTAATAGGTGTGCACAGCAGTCAGTCAATAAGAAGACGTTTTTGTGATTTCGTCTCATGTACAATTACTGCACTCTATAAGAACACGTGTTAAATATAGCAAGACGGACGCGCGCTTAGTATGTGTGATGTGTCACTTACTTGTTCCACATTCAATCACCCATACGAATGAGGCAATAAAATTTTGAGTTAATCTATAAACTAATACGAAATCTTAATATAACATATTTTAATAAATTATATGTCTTATTTCCAACATTATTAGTTCCACTTATATTTCAGTGTAAATATTATTATATGTATATTCTATAAAATTTCGGAATAGTTGTAACTTTTTTTTTGGTGAAACAATTCCTGTCTATTTATCTATATATTCCTTCTATCCATCTTCTATTATTTTCCTTTATCCGCTTGTTGAGTATTCCTGCCATACGAATTTTATATTCTTCTTTGATTTGCTTACATACTTTATGTGGTCTAGGCACTGAACTCTGCCATAAGGCCTCATTCCTCCCTTTCCACACATAATGGTTAGTTGCTGCTAATGTTGCAAAGGCAAATATTCTGCTCATTTTGCCAACCATTTTCCTTGCTCTTCTTTTCCACAACTGCTGTCCTTCCACATTTGTAACTCTGATCTTTAGCCACTTCAGTATTATAGTTATGCATCTTCTTGAGAACTGACATTCATATAATAGATGCTCAATAGTCTTTTTTTTATCTCCACATAAAACACATAAGCCATCTGTATTTATACCTCTGCCACCCAGCCTATCATTTATAAGTAGCTTCTTCTGCATAGTCAGCCAGCATATGAAACTATGTTTTGGCATGTTTTATTTGCTCCAGACACGTATTCCCCATTGGCATTTGTCTAGAAATCCACTCAGCCAGTCATATCCCTTTTGTATAGTATACTTCCCTGTATTTGACTGCCATCCCCTGTTTACATAGCCTTCTGCCAATTTGTCTCTAACGTGACAGATTTTCTTCCAATACTAGCTACTTTCATTTGCTACATTGTACTACCACCAATCTAAATTTTGAGGTAGATATGATTGATCCATTTTACCCATAGTGTATTAGGCTTATGAGTTATATCCCACACATCATTTCCTATTGCAACCTCATTCCAGGCTACACAGTCTCTTATCTCAATTCCTCCTTCTTGTTTTGGTCGGCATACAAGGTCCTATGCTACTAAAGGTACTCTATTTATTTCCACCATACCACCCCACAAATAGTTTCTACACATTGTTGATACCACCCCACAAATAGTTTCTACACATTGTTGTGATATTTTTAAGGATTGCTTTGGGTAGTATGAAAATTGAAGCCCAGTATGTATGGAGGTGCATTAAAACTGCATTTATCATTTACACTCGACCTGCATATGATAGATTCCTTGAACCCCAACTATTTATTCTCATGGCTGATAACTAGGGATTCTAATTTATTTTACACTCTTTTTTACTTGAGTTTTGATTAAAAATGTATACAAAATAGTCCCAAAGGTTTACATGTTGTATTTATTTGCAAGATTTGGTAAAAAGATGACAATTAGTCAAAACTAGCTAAAAAAGGAGTGAAACATGCACAAGTATCAAGAACAAGCCAAAGCACAACTGCAACAGACCCATTGCGACTGTAATTCATTTAGTGCGGTCCGCAGTGAGGAGATTTAGAGAGGTGCACATTTGGAGCCTGGGGTAAGCGGTCCGCGAAGGATTTCTTGCGGCCGCAATACATTTTGTGTGGTCCACAGAGAGGGAGGTTCAGAGAGTTGAGAGTTTGAAGATAAAATCCAATGTAGTCCGCGGTCTTTTTTTGTGCGGATCACAGTTGAAGCCACCGCGGCCGCGGTGTATTTCATGCGGCTCGCAGTGGCCAGATTCAGAGAATATAATCAAGCCAAGAAGCCTTATCCCGGTTCACGATGCATTTTGTGCGAACCGTAGTACCTCGTCAGGGGTATTTTTGATCCAGAAAATTTGGCCTAGTATAAATACTTTCTTTTCACATTTTTAGGTCTTCTTTTGTAATCTGACTTTTAGCTGAGCACGTGAACGGCTGTTCTTGACTATTTTGAGTAATTTTATAGTGGGTTTATCATTGAATCTTCAATTATTAGCTTGTAATCAAATTATATGGATTATTCTTCAACTATTTATCAGTTTTCTTCCATTATTATGAGTAGCTAGACCCATTAGTTAGGGCTGTGGCTCAACCCTAGTGTGGGTATTTGATGGGTCTTAACTTTTAAGGCTTGAATATTTATGGGTGTTTGATATTTGGACTAATTTGTATTTTTCATGTTGAATTAGTGCTTGTAAACACTAATTTATGCCTATTTGACTTGGGCTCTTCTTGAGAAAGAGAGCTTGAGTCTAGGAAAATTAGTCCAACAAGAAATTGGGGCGTATTCAAGAGATTAATAGCCCCAATTAAAGGTTAAACCTAGAGATAGTAATACCCAACTTGAACCCAAATTGCTTGCACAAAGTTAATACCCAATTGGTCTTGAGAAAGTCAATTAGGACAAAATCACTCAAACTACCGAGAGGTATAGAGTGAGAAGTTTCGTGCATTGGTTATATCTTAATCCTCAACATAACAACCTTGCCTTAGACTTGAGAACCCGTCAAGTATTCACCTAGGAGAAAGTCACTTCCCTAGTGCCTCTTTAACCATTTAGAATACCTTTCAAGCATTTTACTCTTAGCTTAATTTAGCATCTTATTAGCATAAAAATAGAAGTAATCAAAAGACCAACTATGATTGAAAGTGCAATTAAAAGCACTACGCATTGCTAATTTATATAGGAATTCAAATCCCAACCAATTCTAGCTCCATGTGGATTCGATCCCGTCCATCTTGGGTAAAACCTGCTTCGACCACTCTTGCCACTTTGTAGTGGTGTAGAGTTGGCCTCGATCACTTTTTGGCACCATTGCCGGGGAGCTAACGATTTTGGCTATCTATCTAAATAGTTTTGTGTATTGTTTTTCTTTCCTTCCGTGTTACTAATCTTTGTGTGATGCTAATTTAGGTATAAAAATGGCGGCAAACAACAACAATGACCCTCTTGGAAATGTGATCGCGGGGGAGGAGGTTGATGATATCGGAGATGAAGAGGTGCCTCTTGTACCTCAAGGACAACGTAGAGGCCACTAGGCCAATGCCAATGATAATATTCTAGACCCTTCTCCGCCACCTCCAAGAGTGGCCCCTCGGGTGCTTCCGAACCAAGGATATGTGAGTGCAATTGTCCCTCCCTAGATCCAGGTGGGCAATTTTTAAATTACCAATGTGATGCTTACCTTGTTGGAGCAGCGAGGGTATTCCACGGGTGCTCCTGATCAAAATGCCTACAAGCACCATAAAGGTTTTGTTGATACATGTTGGGGGAGCAAGCAAACTAACGTGTCCGAGGATGCTTTGTGGTTGAGATTATTCCCTTTATCTCTTCAAGGGAAGGCATTAAATTGGCTTGAGAGACTCCCCAATCACTCCATCCATACGTGGAATGAGTTGGCGGACAAATTCATTACAAAAATTTTCTCGTCGGTAACATGACAACCTTGAGGGATGAAATCTTAGCTTTCAAACAAGATCCCAACGAACCACTACATGAAATATGGGAGCGATACCAGACCATGGTGAAGGAATGTCCAAACAATGATATGATTGAGGCAATGGTACAATAGACATTTTACACGATATTAACACAACAAATTAATGTATAGTAAATCAACTAGCTGGGGGCAACTTTATGAACACACAATATGATCAAGCTTGTGAGATATTGGATGAGATAGCGGGCACTTCTTCCGCTTGGCAAAGTAGAGCAAATGTGCCACAGGGTGACCCCACGGTCATTCACTTGCACAAAAAGCTTCATGATCACGGGCATGCAATTGCAGAACTGACAACAACTATGAACCAGCTAGCAAAGGCATAGTTACAACAGGTTCAAGCTCGATGACAAGTGGATGCTATGGAGGGTGTCAACATGTTAGTGAACATAAGAAGTCAAAGAGGGCAACAGAACCAAGGGAATTTAGATCAATACAACTAAGATAGTGGTGGGTTTCAAGATAATGGGTATGAAGAACATAATGAGAAAGTGCAATACGTAAACAATTATCAAGGCCAAAGGGGCAATTCTTCGAACCAACAACAATGGAGACCCCAAGGCAATTAGGAAAATCAACAGCAAGGAAACAACAACCAAAATCCTAATTGGGGCAACCTGGACAATAGTCAGGACAATCAGGGTAACTGGGTAACAACAACAACTGGGGTGGAAACAACAATCAGGGTGGTTGGAACAATAACAATTAGGGAAATCGGGGGCAAGGCTTTCAAAAGCCCTCAATGTATCAATAACCGAACAATCTACCCCCATTTCTATCCCAAGGTCCTAGTTCATCCAACAATAATATGGGGAGAATTGAAATAATGTTCGAACAGATGATAAAGAAGAATGCTGACTCGGATACCCACTTGGATTCCCACAATACTTCAATCAGAAACTTGGAGGTTCAGTTAGGCCAAATCTCACAATCCTTGAATACTCTCCCTAAGGGAGCTCTACCTAGTGATACAGTAGTCAACCCGAAGGTTGGGAACAATATTGGGCATACAATAGCGGTAACTACAAGGAGTGGACGAGGCGGTGATGTGAATGCCTCCAATCAACAAGCAATTTTGAGTGATGAAGTTGAGTTGCAAGAAAATAAGGTCCCTTTGGTGGTTGAAAATGTAATTGATAAGAACGTGAATGAAGAAGTGAGGATTGATATCAAAGATACCGAGATGAAAATAAAAAATAATGTGAACCCGTCTAGGGAACACATAATAGATATGTCGGAAATGGTTGTACCTAAAGCCAAGGCACCTTTGCCAAGGCTACCTCCACCTTATCCTCAAAGACTAGCAAAGCAGAAAAATAAGAATCAATTTAAGAAATTTATTGACATGATGAAGAGCTTATCCATTAATGTGCCTTTGGTGTGCACACACTAGCCGGAGCTGCTCCGTTCTACTCGCTCGTACGCCATGCGCTTGCCTGGGCAGCCACAATTAGTTCCCTGAAAAATTACACATAAACACCACGAAACCAATAGGGGGG
>MDKF010667768.1:0-17755 GCA_026770625.1 Nicotiana glauca
CCCGTTTCGATTGTCCTTTAATTGGAAAAACTCCCTTGCTCCCTCGCGGGTAGCGCCGAAAGGAGGTGTGACAGTCACAGTTACTTGATGATATACAACAACATGGTGGGATCTCTAAATAATATAAATGCCTTTGAATACAACATTTTCTCCAATATTATGTGAAGAAAACACCTACTTTGTTATTAAACAGGAAAGGACCAAATATACCCTTGAGGGTATTTTCCCCGTAGACATGATGCTTCTTATGTGTTGGGGTGGGCCATATAGTTGGTGACGAGCTCATATGCGTACATTATGGTTATTCATGATCTGGCCAGACCTTAGGCTATTATGTGCCTTGTTTTGCTATCACAACTTTATATTACCGTGTTTTTTCTACTTGTACGACTACTTAGGCTATTATTCATATTAGAAATCATGTTTGGGCTATGTGTTTATCCATTAAGACATGTTAAGGCTATTTTGCTATGTTGAGATGCTTGCCTTAATTATAGTCATACTTTTCGATCATGACATACAACATGGTGGGATCTCTAAATAATATAAATGCCTTTGAATGCAACTTTTTCTCCAATATTATGCGTTGATTTTTTTTTTATTAAACGGGAAAGGATCAAATATATCCTTATACTACTAGAAATAGTGTAAATTTACCCTCCATTTCACTATTCTGTCTTATTAACTCCTATTGTTACTATGACACCAATTTGCCCTTGATTTGGATAGAAGGCCACATGGCAGCTCAAGATTAAAAAGACTAACCCTAATTTTAAATTTTCTGGTTCAATTAAAATTCACACTTAATTATACCCATTACCCGACCCAAATCCCCCCCCACCCCCTTAAATAAAATGAAAAAGGGCTAAATATACCCCTCTACTTTCAAATATTGTTTACATGTACCCCTTGTTATACTATTGGACTATCTATACCCCTACCGTCATACTATTGGGTTATCTATATCTCTATTGTCATACTTTGAAATAAAAATATCCCTATTTTGAATAGAGTGCCACGTGGCAACACCAGATTAAAACGACTCATTTTCTTTTTTTACCCGACCTGTTTTTAAAAAAACTCACAATCCGACCCCTATTTTCAATTTTTTCCAGTTTTTTTTTTTAAAATTTTAGTTTTTAAAAAACAAAAATATTTTGTTAAAAAACAAACAATATTTTTTTTTGTTTTTACAAAATTTATTTTTCCAGTTTTTGCAAAACAAAATTCTTTTAAAAAACTGAAAAAATGAAAAAAAAATATTTTTCAAAAACGAAAATATGTTGAAAATATTTTTTTCAGTTTTTAAAAAATGAAAATATTTTGTTAAAAAACGAAAATATGTTTTCTGTTTTTACAAAAAAAAAATCAGTTTATACAAATTTGTTTTTTCAGTTTTTACGAAAAAGAAAAGCTTTAAAAAAACTGGAAAAAAAAATATTTTTCAAAAATGAAAATATTTTGTTGAAATATTTTTTTCAGTTTTTAAAAAACGAAAATATTTTGTTAAAAATTGATTTTTTTTTCTTTCAGTTTTTACAAAAAAAATTGTTAAGAAAATGATTTTTTTTCCAGTTTTTACAATTTATTTTGCAAAATATTTTCAGTATCTACTCAGTTCAAAAAAACAAAAATATTTTGCAATTTTTTTTAAAGTTTTATAAGAAGAAAATTCTTTTAAAAAATTAAAAAATGAAAATATAGTTCGGGTTGTGGGTTTTTTTATAAAACGGGTTGGGTAAAAAAAAAGAAATGGGTCATTTTAATCTGGTGCTGTCACGTGGCATTCCGTCCAAAATAGGGGTATTTTTTGTTCCAAAGTATGACGGTAGGGGTATGAATAATCCAATAGTATAACGAAAGGTACAGGTAAATAATATTTAAAAGTAGAAAAGTATATTTAGCTCTTTGCCGAAAATAAAACCTCCGAACAAAAAATTAGGCCATAGTTTTGCAGCTGTAATTGACCATTTTCTTCTGATGTTCACATGATTTGACAGGAAACAATAAGAGAGCCTTCTAAATAATACTCCTAAGAGCACAGATAAAGAGGTATTATTACTGGAAATTTTTGTTGGAAAAACTATATTCGTAAATTGGTTCTAACAGTCAATCTACTCAAATCTCATGTAAATCAATAGGTATTGAAGAACAATGGCTAAGGGTACTTATCTTGATCCATAGCAGAAAACTTGATTGAAGATCTTCTCAGGTTTTGATACTTGAACGATCTTCCAAGTCTAGAAAGGCTTTGGGTTTTTCTCTGAGATGGGCAATTAAGAAAAGAGTCTTTTTACTTCCTATGTCATATATGAAACCTTATTACCAAAAATGTGCATAGTTTCTTATTTAACTGCCATGTTCACAGTTCTTCTACAATTATTATATCATTCATTAAATACTAATTATAATACTAAATATTAAATAGGACGTTCCTTTTAGCTAAATCAGTTGGCTAATACTACCGGCGGAATTAGCTTTTTTTTGCAATAAATTTCGGATCTTTAGTGGTTGAAACTTCATCTTCTATTATCCCTTTTCCTAATATTTGCAGATCCACTTCGTCATGTAAATTTTGAAACAAATTGTTGGCTAATACTAGTGACAGGTTTCATTTATCTACGAAATCATTAGTAATTTCCCAGATCATTAATACAGAAAATTATTCAAATATCATATATATATCCGACTTCTCTCTACATCTCTTTCTATTTCTCAATCGCAAATTTCAGTAAGACAAAGCAAATGAAAAGAGAGCAGCAATTCTACCATTGACAACCATTAAAAAGTTTGAAAGCTTTGAATTCAAATTTGGATTTTCAAAAATCATTATTTGTTTGGATTACGTGTTGTTGAAAATAATCGGGAATATGGTTTGGAGTTTATATCTCAATTTTGAGGGGTTCTGGTGAAGATTAGACTTGGTTTTGACTGAATTTCAGATTGAAACTCGAAGAAGAAGAAGAAGACATATTGCAGAAATTGTAGATAAATTATAGATTATTTGTATTCTGATTGTAGATGCTTTATTTTCTATTTTTACAAATAAAAAACGGCTAAAACTTCTACAAGTCTTCTTAAAAAATGCAATTATGCTACAAATGAATGACAATTGGGATATAAAAATTCAATGTACATAGTTTGTAGATATATTGTAGATTATTTGTATTCTAATTGTAGATGCTTTGTTTTCTGTTTTCACAAATCAAAAACGAATAAAATTTCTACAAATCTTCTGCAAAAAACATAATTATGTCGAAAATCCCAATTAAAATACAATCGAATAGGAATTGGGATATTAAAATTCAATATACCCAGTTTATGGATATTTTGTAGATGAATTGTAGATTATTTATATTCTGATTGTAGATGCATTGTTTTCTGTTTTCATAAATCCAAAACGACTAAAACTTCTACAAAATCTTCTGCAAAAAATGCAATTATGTCGAAAATAACAATTAAGCTACAATTGAATGGGAATTGGGATATTAAAATTCAATGTACCCAGTTTGTAGATATTGTATAGATAAATTATCGATTATTTGTATTCTGATTGTAGATGCTTTGTTTTATGTTTTTACAAATCAAAAACGACTAAAACTTCTACAAATCTTCTACAAAAAACGCAATTATGTCAAAAATTCTATTTATGAGATTGGACGAATCTTTATAATTTAAGAAGAATAAATATTGAAATAACACATGGAGCTAAGTTAAAGCTTGTAACAACTTGTATATATAATGTGTAAAAATCTCCAACACAAAAGAAGAGTGTCCAGCTAGTGGAAGCCTGGGAACAACAGATTTTGCAGATCTGAATGAATTTAACTAAAACATCCTTCAACTCCAACCCGAAAGAATTGCGTTCTGGATATTCTACACAAATGAAACGTAAAGCAATGCTAATTTTGGAAGCCCGGGAATCAATTTCTGAACTGATTTATCTTAATGCCCAGCATTACTCTGGCAGTTGATGAAGTTTATCTTAATTTAATAAGCAACATCATTTCCATGTTAGCCCCAAAATTAAAATAAATTGGTAAAAACAGAGGCAAGTTAACACACAACGTTTAGCCCCAATTTTTGGTATTAATCTAGCCTCCTGGCGCAGAATTCTTCGAGCAAACCAGATTTGACATTCATAAATGCACATTATCGATCTCTTCTTCTAGTACGAAATTCTTTCCTTCTTCCTCTTTGAAATTCCTCACCATATCTATAGCCGATGCTTTGGATCACCTAAATATTCATACGAATGTGTCAAATCCGGATACTTATCATTATAATCATCATACTTTTCGCCGTTGCTCAATACTTTATGTTTAATAACGGTACATAAACGTGGGTAAGGGTGAGGGTTTGGGAGAGAAACGTGGGAGGGGTGGGA
This sequence comes from Nicotiana glauca, assembly GCA_026770625.1. NCBI lineage: Eukaryota > Viridiplantae > Streptophyta > Magnoliopsida > Solanales > Solanaceae > Nicotiana > Nicotiana glauca. The sequence continues at coordinate 4,388 of MDKF010667768.1, forward strand.
TATACGGTACCTTGAATTAAGGAGGGATATGCGCTGCATTAATTGTATCCTTAAAATACGCTATGGTATAGAATTGGTAATTTGGTATACTAAATATAATTATATCAAACCTTAAACATTGATGGTTAATAAAGTTTCCTATATGGTATAGGTATGTAAAAATTCCTTAAGAAAAAGAATACGTGCTATGACTTTAAGCTTGTTTGGATGATTGTTACATGTCGATTCATAATGTATCGTATTGTATTGCATTTTATTTGTATCTTTGATGAATATAACATTTGGATAAATTCTTGATGCCACACACCAACAATATGAAGAATAAACTAACAACATTACTAAGAAAAATAGGATATAGATAGAATTATTACTATACAAAAAGTAGTGTAATGGATAAAATATAATTATTTAAAAATGTGGAAGGGCAATATGAGGGAAACAAACAAATTAACGACGCAAGCACATCAAATCCGTCGTTACATAAAATAATATTTTTGTCGTTACTTAACGATAAATTTAACAATACAATATAATAGAATTTAAGTAACAATCAAAACTAACATATTGTATTTAAAATAACAATATAAAACAATACAAAACAATAGATAACAACCAAGTTGTGCCTCTTCAAAGACAACTATTCAGAAGAGAGGCAACTCTTGAGTTATGGGTTCCTATGCATATAAAAGCTATATCTACTTAACTGATATTTCTACAGCCCTAATTTTATTGGATAGAAAAAGGAATTTTTACCTCCTATAGTAAAGGTTGAAACCTTATTTATATTAAATAAATATCATTAAAAATAAATTATATTCTATAGATACCTTTTAAGGTTTATAGCAAAATATTTAATTTTGGTTACCTCCTAGCCCTAAGCCACTAAATACGTTAATCAGTTACACTATTTTCTGTCTCTCTCTACTTTGATACATCTCATTCTATTCCCCATCCCACTAAAATTTTCGATCTCCTCCTCCTTCCATCAGATTTGTGCAAAGCCCACTTCAAATATGCTAATTGGTTAAAGGGAAGTGGCACATTATTACTTTCTTGCCGCATCAATTCAATTACTGCTATTGTTTCACGCTCTAGGCCAAGTTATTGTTCCTCCTCATTATTGCACCATAAAAATATCAATAATAATAATACCATTTTCAGCACCAGCACCAGCATCGGCACCAGTCGGCACAAAATCGGTCAATTCAACAACAATAACACAAAATTATGCTTCAAATTTTACTGTACGGCCCCATCCAATGTGAGTGCACCAGAACAAGATTCTTCATTAGAGGAAGATGAGGAGACCAAGCTGAGGAAGATTAAGGATGCGGCTAATACATTGGACATTAGGGTTGAAGGTACAACAAACAACGTTGGGTAGTAGGTAATAAAAAAAGGTGTCGCGTGTTGTACCTTCAAATCTCAAAGGTGTCCCATGTTGTACCTTCAAATGTTGCTACAACGGATTCGCTAGAAATTAGGGTTTGTTCTTGAACAAAGACGACGTAGTTTGAGCTGAGCAACTTGATTTTAAGTTGATATATTTCAATGTATTTTTATGTATTTTATTGTATTCATTGTCCTTTTTTTTTCATTGTAATTCAATGTATCTCGTTGTATTTTATTGTATTCACTGTCTTTTTATTCATTGTATTCCAATGTATCCTGCTGTATTCTATATATTTTATTGTATTCGTTGTCTCTCTATATGCCATGAATGTATTCATATATTTTTTTAATTAATAATTTATGTATTCAGATGTATTATATAATTTCTCTGAAGATTGCTATGTTTTTGGGGTATTTTTCGGTTGAGAATATTTTTTATAACTGAAAATAAATTTTTATGTGTTATAATTGAGTTTGTTGAGTTATATTAGGAGTCTATTACTTTCCGTTTTAAAAACAGTGTAATCCCCTATTTCACGCCGTGAATACAGTCGAATACAATAATCTGTCTAGCTGTAATCTCATGTTCTATTCCATGAATACAGTCGAATACACTCGAATACAACAACTGATTAGCTAGACTTCCCTGATTCACGCCTATTTTTGCTACTGTATTCATGAATACAATAGCTTAAATACATCAAATACATCTTATAACCACATAAAAGGTATCTATAATCCGTAATATAGCAAATGATATCTATAAATGGTTAATTACTACTAAAAGATAGTGATTTATGAAAATTTCCCATAGAAAAACGGTCTCCTTGAATTGATAGTAGGCCTTATGTACAATCTATACTATATTAAAAGAGATTTTTACATTTCTATACACTATATGAAATTATATTATCCTCCCTACTTAAGTTTTACTATAATGACATTTTATATACCCAATTACCATTTATGTACATTTTAAGGTAGTTAATGATAATAATTAGTGTCTTAAAATCACACTAACGTATCTTCCACTCCCCCACGTTTCTCTCTCCACATCCCACCCCCTTTCCCTGTGTATCTTGCACATGAGAGCAGCAATTCCACCATTACCAATCATTAAAAAGCTTTGAAGCTTTGAATTCGAATTTAGGATTTCAAAAAATATTATTGGTTTGTTGCAAAGAACGAAGTTCTCTCTACGTCTCTCTCTATCTTTCAATCCCTAATTTCAGTAATATAAAACAAAGGAAAAGACAGTACTAATTCCACCATTGACAGCCATTAAAAAGCTTTGAAGCTTTGAATTCGAATTTGGGTTTTGAAAAATGATTATTGTTTGGATTGGGTGTTGTTGCAAACAATTAAGAATATGGTTTGGAGTTTGTATCTCAATTTTGAGGGGTTTTGGTGAAGATTAGACTTGGTTTTGGCTGAATTTTATATTGAAACTCGAAGAAGAAGAAGAAGAAGAAGAAGAAGAAGAAGAAGAAGAAGAAGAAGAAGAAGAAGAATAAGACAACGACATGATATACATTATATTTACAAAATTATAGAAAAATTATATTATATTATTTATATATTTTTCTTTTTAAACTATTGTATGAAAGTTAAACAATATTGTATTAAAATTATATTTAAGTTGTATGATATTGTAGTTATATATAATTTAGTAGAAATAATGTCTGAAAATTGTAGATAAGTTGTATAATATATAATTAGGTGTATGAAATTTATTTTTACTATATATAAATCAGATACAAAAGATATACTCTCTCCGTTCCAATTTATGTGAACCCGTTTGACTGGGCAAAGATTTTAAGAAAAAATAAAGACTTTTGGAATTTGTGGTCCTAAACAAGTTAAAAAGGGGCCCAGAGAATTTGTGTGGTTATAAAAACTTCTTATTAAGGGTAGAATTGCAAGTTTAAGCTAAATTATTTCCAAATTTAGAAAGGGTTCATTCTTTTTGGAACGGACCAAAAAGGAAATAGGTTCATAAAAACTGTAAAGGAGGGAGTATTATATAAAATTTGTATAAAAATTGTAACGAACTAGCCGGTTATTTTGAGCTCTAGCACGTTGTTAGGTAGTTTGAAGTCATGAGTAGCTTCACTTCATGTGACGAACCGACCCGTCGTCTCATGTGTTTCTGTCCCGTTTTCCCTGTTTTATGCTTCTTCATATTTCATTATCTGCGTTTGGTGAGTTGGAGTTGATTTGGATTGGGTTTGGTAGGAAATGAGACACATAGTCTCTTTAAGGAAAGCTTGGTTTAGAAAAGTCAATCGGATGTTGACTTGTGAGTTAAAGGGCTCGGATGTAATTTCCGGTGATTCGATTAGCTTCGGGGGATGATTTGAGGCTTAGGAGCGCAATCGAAAATGATTTTGGAGGTTCAGTGTAGAATTAGACTTGAATTGGCGAAGTTAGCATTTTGGCGATATCTGGTTGATAGGTGAAATTTTGACCCGAGGGTCGGAATGAAATTCCGAGAGTTTCAGTAGCTTCGTTAGGTGATTTGGGATGTGTGTGCAAAATTTCAGTTGAATCGGAGGTGTTTAGGTCGGGTTTTTGATCGATTGCGAGTTTCGAAAGTTTTGGTTGAACTTAGGCTTTGATTTGATGAAATTTGATGATTTTGATGTTAACTATAGTGTTTTGACGGTTCGAGAAAGTTCGAGTAAGGTATTGGGTCACATCTGTGTTTTTGGTTGAGATCCCGGGGGCCTCGGGATGAGTTCGGGTGGTTAAACAGAGAGTTTTGAAGTTTTGGCATGTTTTAAGGTTGCTGGTACCTGGTATTTCCGCATCTGCGGAAAAGGGACCGCAGAGGCGGTTCCACAGATGCGGTAGGGAAGGCCACAGGTGCGGTTTTGGGGTTCTGGCATTTTTCTCATAAGCGGACTAGAGTCCGCATAAGCGGTCATCGTAGAAGCGGTTATGGACCCCAGAAGCGGTCCTAGGTGATTTAAGGAAAACCGCAGAAGCAGTGGAAAGGCCACAAAAGCGGTAACCGCAGAAGCAGTATTTTGGTCGCAGAAGCGAAAAGGACTGGGCAGAAGCATTTAATTTGACCTTCGCGAATTTTTGAAAGAACACAACATTTCCACTTCGGACTAAGAGGGTTTTGGGCGATTTTGAAGAGGGTTTCGAGGGCTTTCATCAGGTATGAGTTCTTGAACTTAGAATATGTTGTTATGGTGAAAAATCATGGATCAACACTAAAAACCCAAGGAATTAAAGGTTAAAAATGGAGGTTAGGACTTGAAACTTAAGAGAGTTTTAACTAGGGATTTGAGGGGTCAAATGGACTCCGATTCTTGTGAATTTTATATGTATAGACTCGTGGCGAGATAAGGAATATTTTAGTATAAAAATCTCTGACTTTCAAGAAGTGGGTCCGGGGCTCGGGTTTTGCAAATTTCGTAATTTTCGATATTTTTCGAGTCTTTTCGATTGGGTTATATTCCCTTAGCCTATTGTAATGTATTCTTTGTGGTTTTGTCCAGATTCGACACGCGAGGAGGTCGATTCGAGAGGAAAGGGTATTGCGATCTTGTCTTTGGCCGGCTACAGGTGAGTAATAGATGTAAATGTTGTTATGAGGGTTTGAAACCCCGGACTTTCACATCGTAACGCTATATTGAGGCGTGACACACATTCTATGATGAGTGCGGGGTCGTTTGCTATTGGGGATCGTGACTTGGTCCATTCCGAGTGGTATTTCTACCATATTGGTGATTGAGACACATACTTTATTGATGTTAATTGGGCTCGATGCACTGTTTGGGGCCTTGTGCCGACCTGTAGAATCCTTCGGGGATTGATATTACTGTTTTTAGCATATTTTGCATATCATTTGGTCTCAGTCCAAGGTTTTAAATACTGTTTTGCAAACTCAGCCATACGTCTAAGTTTTGAAAACTCAAATGATATTTTAAATGATATTTCGGGCTTGGAACTACTGATTTACAAATGCCCAAGGGGCTTATGTTGATTTCTGGACTGAGCATGAAGCGGGTTGTGCGCCGCAGCAGTGATTTTGAAACAGTGGTAACAATGACACTGTATGATGTAACTTGAAACAGTGGTAACAATGACACTGTATGATGTGACTTGAAACAGTGGTAACAATGACAATAGTGTGATGTGACTTGAAGCAGTGGTAATAATGACATTGTATGATGTAAATTGGTCAGATAACAATGACTGACCAGGAATTAATTGATGCCACGAGATGACTTGTTATTGTGCTTGGGCAGTAGGAGCCCCTCCGGAGTTTGTACACACCCCTAGTAAGCGCCGTCAACGATAAATAAATATGGATGGCTCGGGCTGCACGCCGCAGTGGGTACTGGAATGTACCATCATATGCATTGCATTACATTCATGCATTTGACTCATTAATTGTTGTTCTGTTGTTAGTTTTCCCTTATTACTGTATCATTGGGTTTAGTTTACTTTGTGTATTTATGTAATTTCTTACTTTCAGCTTGTATTTATATTTATTACTCACTGGGTCGGAGTACTCACTTTACTCCCTGCACCTTGCGTGCAGATCCAGGTTCTTCCCAGGTTGAGTAGATCCGGTCTGGTTGAGCAGAGACATTTCAGGAAGTTTCGAGGTAGCTGCACGGCGTTCACAGCCTTGGATTACTCCCTTCTATCCTTATTCCTTTTGTTTACGCATTTCTACTTTTAGACAGACACTGTAGTTGGTTGGAACTATGTATTTAGAGGCTCAGATTCGTGACACCGGGTCCTAGCTGGACTATGTTCCGTATTATTGGTTACTTTCCGCACCATTCGTCGGTATTTCTAGACTTTTAATATAATGTGTTAATATTTTCCCCTATGTTATTATCTGAAATCTGCTTAAGTATTGGGAATTATCGTAACAAGGTCGGGCTTGCCTAGTAGTGTGCTGGGTGCCATCACGACCGGGTTGGGGTCGTGACAAGTTGGTATCAGAGCCTAGGTTACTTGGTCTCGCGAGTCATGAGCCGGTTTAGTAGAGTCTCGCGGATCGGTACGGAGACGTCTGTATTTATCCGCGAGAGGCTGCAGAACCTTTAGGAAAACTTCATATTCTTGAAATTCTTGTCGTGCGACTTTGTTGATCTGCAATCTAAACTTCTGTATTCCATTCTCTCGCAGATGGCGAGGACCTGTACTGCCGGACGTGGTGGACGACTACCTGTACCACCTACTGAGACCACCAGAGGCCGTGGACGCGGTCGTGGTCGAGGCAAAGCCGCGGGGGCAGGACCTGTTGACCCACCAGTTGCCCCGACTCAGGATCAGGCTCCAGCTGTAGAGACTCCAGCAGCACCTGTTCAGGCACCCGCTGTGCCCATTTGATTCCGGGTCTTCAGGAGGCCATAGCTCAGATTCTATCAGTTTGCAATGGCCTGGCTCAAGCAGTCTCAGCCACTACTGCAACAGCTACTTTGTAGGCCGGGGGAGGCAATCAGACCCCCGCTGCTCGCACACCTGAGCAGGTAGCGTAGGGTTTGCAGACACCAGAGGCACCACCAGCTCTGCAGGTTGCACTAATTCAGCCGGTTGCACTGGTTCAGGATTTTGTGGTTCTAGCTATGCCAGACGATGAGCAGCGTCCTCTTGAGAGGTTCAGTAGGCTCTCACCTCCTACTTTCAGTGGTGCTCAGGGCGAGGATGCCCAGGGTTTTCTCGACAAATGTCGGCGTATGCTTCGGACAATAAGGATTTTAGAGTCAAGTGGTGTATCATTTACTACCTTTCAGTTCTCAGGAGCAACCTTCACTTGGTGGGAGGCGTATAAGCGGCGTAGGCTGGTAGGTGCAATGCCGTTGTCATGGCAGGAGTTCTCCACTCTCTTCCTGGAGAAGTGGGTACCACAATCTCAGAGGGAGGAGCTGCGGAGACAGTTTGAGTGGCTTCGTCAGGGAGATATGACTGTGTCTCAGTATGAGGTGAGATTTTCTGAGTTGGCTCGCTATGCTCCCTGGATGGTCCCGACTGATCGGGAGAGGATTAGGAGATTTCTGGATGGACTTGTCTATCCCATTCGTATTTTGATGACTCGAGAGAGGATTCTGAGTCATACCTTCGAGGATGCAGTTGATATTGCTCGTGATATTGAGACGGCTCGCCGTCAGGAGAGAGAGAGGAGAGGGAGGCCAAGAGGCCTCGAGGCTCGGGTAGTTTCCGTGGTGCTCCGTCTACGGGCCAACCTCAGTAGAGTAGAGGTCGTTCCTTCAGGCCTCATCAGTCGGCTCATCCCGAGTATCGTGGGGCGTCTTCAGGACGTGGTCATCAGGGGTTCCAGCAAGGCCAGTCTTCACTTAGTGCCCTCCCAGCTCAGAGTTCGTCTTATGCCCCTTCAGCTCAGGGTTCTTCTGCGCCTAGTGCATTAGCTGGTCATTCTGGTGCGAGGGGCTCCCTTCAGTCCCCTTCTCCAGCACCTGGTAGTTGCTACGAGTGCGGCGAGTTTGGTCATATGAAGAGGCAGTGTCCTCGACTTCGTGGTGGTCAGTTTCTGCAGAGGGATCAGTCCTCGTCTTCTGGTTCAGTTTCTTCCTCATCTGCCCCACCAGCTAGGGTTGGAGGCCAGGCAGCCAGGGGTCGCCCTAGAGGTGGAGGCCGATCAGGCGGCGACGGCCAAGCTCGATTTTATGCTATCCCAGGCAGGACAGATGCCCTTGCATCAGATGCTGTTATCACAGGTATTATTTCAGTCTGCCACAGAGATGCCTCTGTCTTATTTGATCCTGGTTCTACCTATTCTTATGTATCATCATATGTTGCTCATTATTTGGGTACGGTCCGAGTGTGTCTTGCTTTACCTGTGCACGTATCTACCCCGGCGGGCGATACTATTATTGTGGACCATGTGTATCGGTCCTGTCTTGTTTCTATTGGGGGTCTGGAGACCCGAGTTGATTTATTGCTTTTGAGCATGGTAGACTTCGATGTTATCTTGGGCATGGACTGGATATCTCCTTGTCATGCTATTCTAGACTATCATGCAAAGACAGTCACCTTGGCTATGCCGGGTGTTCCGAGGATCGAGTGGCGTGGTATGACTGACTATGTCCCTAGTAGGGTTATATCTTTCTTGAAAGGACAGCATATGGTTGGGAAGGGTTGTCTATCATATTTGGCCTTTGTGCGAGATGTTGGAGCTGAGACTCCTAGCACTGATTCTGTTCCCGTTGTGAGAGATTTTCCTGATGTATTTCCTGCAGACCTGCCAGGTATGCCATCGGACAGGGATATTGATTTTGGCATTGACCTGGTGCCGGGCACCAAGCCCATTTCCATTCCGCCGTATCGCATGGCACTAGCGGAGTTAAGGGAATTGAAAGATCAGCTTCAGGAACTCCTTGAGAAGGGGTTTATTCGGCCGAGTGTGTCACCGTGGGGTGCGCCTGTTCTATTTGCGAAGAAGAAAGATGGCACAATGAGAATGTGCATTGACTACAGGCAGTTGAACAAAGTAACAGTAAAGAACAAGTATCCTCTGCCTCGCATTGATGATTTGTTCGACCAGCTTCAGGGAGAGAGGGTGTTTTCTGAAATTGATCTCCGTTTGGGTTATCACCAGTTGAAGATCAAGGATTCAGTTATTCTTAAGACTACGTTCAGGTCGAGATATGGTCACTATAATTTTCTGGTTATGTCTTTCAGGCTGACCAATGCCCCAGCAGCGTTCATGCATCTGATGAACAGTGTATTTTGGCCATATCTGGATTCGTTTGTTATTTTATTCATTGATGATATTCCGGTATACTCGCGTAGCCAGGAGGAGCATGCAGAGCATTTGCAAGTGGTATTGCATAGATTGAGAGAGGAGAAGCTTTATGCAAAGTTCTCCAAGTGTGAGTTTTGGCTTAGTTCTGTGGCTTTCTTGGGACACGTGGTGTCCAGTGTAGACATGTGATTTTTGACCTTCCCCAAGATTTTTCATATTTTAGCATGTAAATATCCAATTTATGCCTAATAGCGCTATTTCAACTCATTTTGACTTTTGTACTTTATTTTATTACAAGTAAAACAAAAATTATAAAAAAATATTTTAGTTTATGCATTTTTCATAAATTCAAAAAAAAAGCACAAAAATAGTACCTTATATTTATATAATTTCGAAAACACAAAAATAGTTTCATGTCTATTTTAATTAGTTAAGATTAGCTTTGGTATTGTGTAGTATTCTATCTTATTTATAAAAGTAAAAAAGAAGTCCTTGTGTAGTCTAGGGACCCTTCTAGACTATTCTTTGGGACAAAAAATAAATAAAAAGACTCTAAGTACTTAACACAAAATGACCTAGGGACTAATTGACAAATACACAAAATAAAACCTAGACGTATATATACTATACTACTCATCAGCCGCAAGGGGGAGATGGGGCAATGGGCATTTGAAGAGAGAAAAATGTGGTCTTCTTCATGAAATGAAAACCTAAAAAACCTTCCACCATTTCCGTCCATCTCCATCCATCAACACCAATATACCAACCAAACGACCCTTCTCCTCTTCTTCAAGCAGCGTGCTGCTACTGCTGCCTCACGTCCACCACGACCATAACACCAACAACTCGTCGACCTCGCCCCAGCTCACCATCGCTGCTGTCTTTGTATTGTTGGAGTCGCATCGTCGACAATGAACGAGTAGAAAACAGTCCATTGTTTCATCACCATTGTTCCCGTGTGCTTTACTTCTATGCCGAATGGGTCTAAATCTAACAGGTTCTGGATTTTGTGACGTTATTGTGTTGAGTTCGGATAGAACCAGTTCTTTGGCATTCTTTCGCGTATGTCGTTTGGCTGTGGTTCCAGTATCGCCATCGTTATGGTAGTAGCATCATTGGTTCTGGCGAGTGTCGAGGCTTGAGTTCGTCAAAGTGCGTCGAGGTTTCCGTTGAGGTCCCCGGTTGTCGGCTTTTACTTGTATTCCCAAACATAAATCGTTAAAGACCATTGAAGGTACTATGTTCCTGTGATCTTCTTCTTTGGATGCGTGATGAATTGACAACATTTTTTGGTTTATAATGTTGTTAGATGTTTGGTTTATATGTGATCTTCGTTTATGTCATTATCTATATTTTGAGTTTTCTGCTTGATTATTCATGCAAATATGTGTTATTCATGCACCATGGTGTGATTAATGGCTTCGTTTTCTTGATGACTGTTCGCTAAAAAAATGAGTGTGACTGGTCAGTGGAGTTGTGAAATTTTTTTTTAAAAGAAAATAATTCTTAAGGCAGCATGATATCTTAATTTTTTATTAGATTTTTCTTTATTTAGAACTCAATGAATTGGAAAAGTTAAAGAGAACTGAAGGTTGTATGAAATATTTACAAGTTAACTTGTGCTAAGATTATTCATAAAATGTGAGTGTTGGATCATATTAAAAGGGATGTTGGATTGATTTTATCACCATGATCCCATTTAGCTGTGTTAGTTTGGAATTGAAAGGAATCGAGATGCGCCGTGTCAAATAAAATCCCCAAAAATGCACGGCTCTCGCTTAATTATTTTTTTTAAAAATTCTGAAAATTCGAGGCATACCATTTAGCAAATTTCCATGGCCTTCGCAAAATTAATAACACGTTAGTCGCTTTAGACGCGCTTTTTAAATAATTTTACCTTCCTAAATTCGGGTGTGCATTTCATGCGATCCAAATCCAAATCCTTATAACGTTGAATAAAATGTGTCAAGGATTCGGGTGCATTTCATGTGACGTGATCCAAAGACATATTTTAGACAACGTTAAATCTTCTTTTAAAATTAATAAAAGTGGTAAATAATTTCACAAATGCACTATAGGTTTGAACATGTTCTAAAATCAGATAATTATACCAAATATAGCAGTTGAGCTACCGTGCTAGAACGACGGAACTCAGGAATGCCTAGCACATTCTCCCGGGTTAACAGAATTCCTTACTCGGATTTCTGGTTCGCGGACTATTAAACAGAGTCAATTTTTTCCTCGATTCGGGATTCAAACCGGTGACTTGAGACACCATAAATCTCCCAAGTGGCGACTCTGAGTATTAATAATAAATCCCGTTTCGATTGTCCTTTAAGTGAAAAAAACTCTTTTATTACACCCTTCGCGGGGTGTAGTGAGAAAAAGGAGGTGTGACAGCTCTGGCGACTCTGCTGGGGACAAGAACCCCGAACTTCGGTTCAGGGTTCGAGAATTTGAGCTTAGAATAATTGTTGTATTTGGCTTTGTTTATTGTCTGATTTTATTACATGTCTGGGACTAATGTACAAAATGTTGCTTTTCACCGCTTTGATATTATTTGAATTGCATATATAAAACTATTACGAAACCCCTCTCTTCTCACCTTCAGGGATGTGCTCGCTGGCCGAGACTCCCTATTCTGTTAGCGTCATACCTTAAAGTAAGAAAGAGGCCGGACAAGTTACTAAGCCGGATGGCCTTTTGGTTCCCGGTACTTAGCCCCCTCCTTGACTCAAGTTGTCTGCTTAGGTACACAGTCTAGAACATATACCTAGGTTTTGAACCTAGAATAACTCAGCCTCATGCCGGATCTCTAGTAGGAACGCTTATATGCATCATGTACATTTTGACTTAGGGGACTCAACACAGGAGTTGGGTCCGTCTAGGATAGGTTTACCCAAAATAATAGACCATCTTGATACATCCTATGTGCTACAATGTTGCATTTATTCAAGGGAAAAAAGGTCATTTGGCAGACCAATGATAGTTGAAGGCAAATGAAAAAATGAAGAGGAAAAAAAGAAAAAAAAAAGAGAAAAAAGAAAAAGAGAGAGTGAAGTGTGAAAATAAAGCAAATAGGGCCCAATTATTTTTTTGTTACGTTTTTATTAAGAAAAAGAAAAAAAATACATGAAAAATTCAAAAAGATTTTGCACTTTTTATCATTTTTCAAACAATCAAAAGTAAAAAAAAGGGAAAAAGAAAATCAAAAAAAAAAGTTTGCATTTTCATCATCTTTAAGGAAAAGAGAAAAAAATGCACGTTTTCTCTAAATTAGTTATTTTTTTAATTTTTGCCTGTATCCAATCTGTCCGAACTACGCATACCTGATTCTCGTCTTTTGGGGCGTGATACGTAGGCAACCCACATAGGGTCCGGTCTTCCTAGTAAATCTTAGGTTCTTGGCTTTGCGGGGTCTTACCCAAATTTTGCACTCTTAGCCATCTTTTGGCTAAATAAGTCATTTTGCAAAAAATAATAATTGCAATCATGTCTTGCATGTGTCTAATAAGGAATGTTATTGTCACGACCCAGAATCCACTAAGGGTCGTGGTGGCGCCGGACACCTCTGTCAGGCCAGCCAACTAACTCATCAATTAATTCCTCTTTTAATACTTTTAAAAATCTAAGGTTTTTCCTTTCATTTTTATAAATAAAAGTTCACTACTAGAATTCAAATTTAAATAATAATAATTAGAAAAAATCCGTTGTAGACCCTCCCAGAAACCCGGTGTCACAAGTACATGAGCGACTACTGACAAGAGAAGTAAAATACAACATAGCATCCGTCCGAAATACAATGTACAGGAAAGAAATAAAATTACTAGAAGGGACTTTAAAAGCTGCGGGCCGCCTTGAATACTGCAACTCACCTAGTCCCCAAACCGTCCGTGCTGCTGCGCCCAATAGGCCGCTAAAGTATCATGTACCTGTGCAACAAAAATGCACAGAAGTGTAGTATGAGTACATAATCAACGTGTACTCAGTAAGTGTCCCGCCTAATCCCGAAGGGGTAGAGACGAGATGGTCAACTTTGACACACTCTAACGGTCCAATGATCATTTATCCTCAATACACATATTAATCCGTGGATTTATTCTTTATAGACATGATTCTAATCCAAATAGAGGAAACAAATAAATACATAGTTCTTTCATAGGAAAATTTCCTGAATTTCTCTTTAAAACATAATCCCAATATATTTAAGCCACAAAAGGGCAATAATCACTTAATTAAGT